>PVJA010001914.1:0-80441 GCA_004027025.1 Myocastor coypus
AAAAAAAAAAAAAAAAAACAAATGAAAAGGAAAAAGAAAAAGAAAAACAAAGGAATGACCAAAATGAAAAAGAAATCTCTAATTAAATATCAAACACTCCAAAGTAATTCATAAAACAAAAGTGACAGGAAAACTGTTGGGGAAAAGGCACCCTCAAACCCACACAAGATCACACTCATCTTAGCTGGCATGAAAGGAGCAGCTTATTGATGGCAACTAGCATGTGCTGGACTGTTCAGTGGACCTGAACCGCAGCAGAGGCTAGAGGGGAGGCAGCGTCTTTATAGAACAGGGAATGGGGCAAGGGGAGCCATAAAGTGTCCTTCACTGGGCCAGGGTGTTCTAGGTAGGCAGAAATGGGGAAGGAGAGTCATCAAGTGTCCTTTGCTGGGCCAGGGTGTTCTAGGTAGGCAGAAATGGGGAAGGGGAACCATCAAGTGTCCCTGGCTGGGCCAGAGTGTTTTAATACAGAGTATAGAGTCATTGAAGCAAGCTGAAACAAAGCTCTATGCACAGTCAAGGTTGTAGCACAGCTGTGGCTGGCGCATCCTGGAACATCGGAAGTGGTGCAGGGGGGTGGGGGCTCAGGGCTGGGTGCCTTAACAGAAAGAAAGCTTAATTTTGTTGATTGATTGATTATTTATTTATTTATTTATTTATTTATTTATTTATTTATAGTACCAATGTCTTAGTTACTCTTTATTCATTGCTGGAACAAATACCCAACGCCCAAAATGAAGGAAGGAAAGGTTTATTTAGCTCACAGTTACTGGAGGTTTCAGTCCATACTCATCTGAATCCATGGCAGAGAGGCACAGTGCAGAGGCCAGCAGTTCATGGTGGCAGAACAGTAACAAAATGGTGACAGAGAAAACCAACCAAGGGAGCAGAGAGCAAAAGCACAGGTCTGTCTCTCTCTATATTACATTCAGGCTCTCTGCCTCAGCCTATCCACCTTAGGCCATACCCATAATCCCAGAAGTACTCAGATCCATAATCCCATTAGTACTAAAACACATAATTCCAGGGATCATGAGGCAAGTCTCAAACTCTAGAAGTCCCTGCCCCATGATTGCATGAGGCTTTGGGGGATAACTAGACATAAACTATAACAACCAGCGATCAAACTTGGGACCTTGTGCTTGCCAGACAAGTGCTTATGCCATCAAGCTATACCCCCAACCCCAGAAAGATTAATTTTAGAGGGTGGGGCTATTAAAAGGTGAGGTCTCATAGGAGGGGAATATGAGAAGAGACCCAGAATTTTGGTAAACAATGAGAAAGTTCTGGCATTTTACAAATGCAGTAGGTTGCAAACCCAGTGTTCTGGATAGGTATACAAGAAATAAACACCCTGATCCATGTCTGTAAGAGACTTTAGGCTAACTGGGGACACTAAACAAAAACAAGTTCAAAATGCATAAAGATTTATCTAGAACAACATAGAGGCAGGAGCAAATTTACATCATGAATATGAGCCAATATTGAAGATATTCAGCAAAAGAGAGAGTAGCCCTGTAAAGCAAGTATTTGGATGCCTTTGAGGACAGACACATGCTCTTCTTGACCTGAAAGTACATTTTACTCCTTTGAAGATGCTCCTAACTGCTTTCAGAGTGCCTGGCTCCTAGATCCTCTTGTTAGAAGTATCCTTAAGTCCTCTCTTCTAGGAAGTCATTTTTACTTCTATTTCTGGGGTCCTGTTTACTTGACTCTGACCCTGAATTTTCTTTCAACAAGACTCTTTGTTTGATAGATGTTATGGTCAAATAGGTTCCACATGTTGCAGCCCTAATTTTAGTGTGATGAGGTTTATGGAAAATAATTTGGACTGGAGGATGTCACAGAGATGGTGCCCTCACAATGGGTTTCATTTCCTTCCAAGAACAGATGTAAGCGGGCTGGATGCTTTCCTCTCCCTGTGTCAGGTATGGTCCCAGGGCAAAGGTCCTCGTCCACTGGATGTTTTTACCAGACTTCCAGGATCCCAAACTGTAAGACAGTAGATGTTTTCTGTTATGTCGCCCAGAGTACTGGCTTCTTGTTATGGCAGAATAAGCTAACCACTATGATAAGTTTTCTCCATTACTCCTAAAAGAACTTAATTCTTAAGACATTTTAGATTTTGTATTCTTGGTAGAAAAATATTGAGAAAGTCAAATGGTAATACATTTCTGTCACAAGGGTAATGAGTGAGTCTAATTTTTGCAAAATTCTGCATTGAAGAGGAAGAATCTATCTTGGCATTTTGCCTTTCATTTTACATTATAAAGATATTGGCTGTCTGACAACAGATTTTTTTATGTATTTAGCACAGGGTCCACAGGGGCTCACTACATAGATTGGACACATAGTGATTCTCCTGTTTTCAGCCTCCTGAATGCTGAGATTACAAGTGCACACCACCACACCCACTATGAATCGCCTCCTGAGCATGCCCTGGGGGTGGGGTTGGTACAGGACTTGGGGATGAACGCTGGCCACTGGGCTCTGCCTAAATAGGTGCTTTAGTCTGTTGAGTTATCTGGCCAACCTCTAACAACAGTTTTAAATAAATTGGATATCTGATTTTTTAAAAATAGAAATGAGGAAAAGCATTTTCCTGTATGGTATCTGTTTGTTTTCATTGTGACTAAAAAAAAAAAAAAAGGAATGATTTGTAGAAACAATGGTTTCATTAAATTTTTTTTCAAAAACATTCATTAACATTATTTTTGAAAATTTATCTTGGAAAGATCTTTTATACACACATTGAAATGTGCTCAGTTACTCTTCTAGCAGAATTTTATAACCAGTTTCATAAAACTTCCTTTGTTAGTAAATCAGCCTGCCAGGCCCATGGGGTGATTGTGTTCTTAGAACTCAATTCTTGCTCTGCTTCGTGACCGAGGTTTTCTGCTGTCGTGGTGTTCGTCTTTGGAAATAGATGCTGTGACCCTTTTGCAGAACAAAACATGCCTGTCATACTACACAGTGAGCAACTTAGAGTCCGTGTCCAAGAATTAAGGGTAGGAACTGGAAATGATATTATTGGTTTCTTAAGAGGCTGGTCCTGCCTGCAGGCCTACAGTTCTCTGGGTTTGGCATTTCAACCATGCTTGACTTCCAAATCTTAGAACCTTGTACTGCTGTCACTAATTAACAGAAGAGCATGCCTACTTTTCCATTCATGTATAAAATTATCCTGCTGCTCAATGTGGCATAAAATTCTTATCAACTAGAAAGAAGAATGTTCCCAAAAGGCAGGAGTCAAGCTTTATGATCATTTTCCAAGAGTGTTAAGCGCAGTCTTCAGATAGAAATGTTATACAGTGAACTAGGTATGGTGGCACATGCCTGCATCCCAGCGTTCTGGAAATTGAGGCAGGAAGATCACAAGTTCAAGCCCAGCCTGGGCAATTTTGAAACTTTATGAGATTCTGTCTCAAAATAAACTACTAAAAGGTGGGCTGGAAATATAGATGAGTGATAAAGCCCTAAATTCATTATCTTATGTTCCAACAAATACAACAATGACAACAGCAACAAAAATATCACAAAATTTATAATTAGTCAGTCTCAGCCCTTAAGTCCATAATAGGCTCACTTCTGCTGGAATAGGTTGTAGTGCATTGTTCTGGACTTTTTATCAACACATTCACATCAGCAAAAAAAACAAATTAATAACATTTTTCTTTCTCTAAACCCGTTGTCTCACAGGAAAATGTATCTGAGCATTTGATATACTTGAAACTTTCGTTATGGACTAAGAAGCTGATATATTTCCTTCTCTCAAGTGCAATATCATATTTACCTGTTGGATTCTAAGATGAACAGCTAGAACTTGTATTAATGCTAATTTAAGGAAAGTATATTTGTTTTTATTGTTTTGTTTTCTTTTTGTAATTTTTTGTTATTGTATACCACTCTCTTCCACAACTATTTTTAATTTTTTTTTCATTGTGGGAAAGCATAAAATATGATATTTAAGCTTTTAAATCAATATTAAAAATAAGAACTATATGCAATTAAATGTGATGTACTTATTTCCTAAATTTTTGACAGCACAGATGCTATGTAGAGCAGAGCCATCATATCCGTCTAACCTGGCAGACCAGGACAGACTGTCCCAATCCTACTCTCACAGAGAGAAGGACAGACAATGCTACTTGTTTGTAAAAGACAAAGGGTGACTACAATCTCCTTTCTCCTTTTGAGAGTGTATGGCACTTCATGAAGTCTGAAGGGGTTGTAACTGGTGAACACATGCAAATACAGGGGCCTATGAAGTTACTCAAGTTTAGTAAGTTTTATCTATACCTTGACACTACTCCTATAGATTTATGATTAAGGCATGGAAAATTCTGGTCTTTTATTTTAACCAAACTTTCTGTATTAAGATAGAAAGTAAGGCAAAGGTTCTCTTTTTCAAATTATCAGCACTTTTTTTTTCCTTTGGTCTTTTTGAGAGAGGGTCTCACTATACAGTTCAGGCTGGCCTTGAGCTCACCTTGGTAGCCCAGACTGGTCTCGAACTGGCACCAATCCTCCTGCCTCAACCTCCCAAGTGCTGGGATTACAGGTGTGCACCACCACACCTGGCTTATCAGCATTTTAATATACTTAATTTTGATAAAGGAAAAAACACCATAGGTTCATGCTCCACAAATCCCCCAAAAAGAGAAATTCGGTCTAGGATTAATATGTGAATGAAAAAAAATATATATATTCCTCACACTTCATAATGATTTGCATGAGAATACAGCCAAGGTTGTATTTTTTGACTTGCCCCCTTTAGCTACTCATCTGACATTTTTGTGCGATGTCTAAAATGGTAGAGGAGCTCATGAGTAATCAACCAGAATCAACTTTCCAGATTCAAGGCATTTTAGTGAGGGGCTTCCCTGTACTGATTCTGTCACTGAGACTAGGATTTATGAAAACTCCATTGTTAAGTAGAAGTCCTGCAATTACCTGGAAGACCTCAGCTGGTGTAGCTAAGACCTGGGCCCCTTGCTTTGCTGCTCAGCCCTGAGCCTGGCGTCCCAGGTCTTCCCTTTCTTTGTGTCATCTGTGAATGGTTAACTCTGTGATAAATACTGGCCAGCCTCTGAGTTCTGAGCCCTCCTCCACAGTGCAGCAGGCTGCCAACCAGGGGGTACTTTTGGAATAGAAAACAGGACATCAGAGTCCACAGTAGATCAGTGAAGCCCCACTACCCATGAGAAAAAAATAATGACAGGGGAAATTTTTCTTTATAACTTTTCCTGTGACTTTATGCTAAATATTGAGATTGCCTATAACTTACAGTAAGTGGAAATTGAGGACACACGTGTCATTCTTAGCTCCCAGTTATAGTAGACTTAGATTTATGCTTCTAAATCTTGAGCACTGTGTGGACCAAATTCAATTTTTTTTCTTGATAGACACTTGGGTGACCAACCTAATGATATAGCAAATATGGAAAATGAACAAATGGACTGAAATAGTGCAAAAACTGTGAGCTTCCTGAGGGTGGCTGTCATTGAAGAAGCCAGCAAAACTTGTAGGAAGCTTCTTACTTAGAAATGTAGTTTCTTTTGACCTTCCTGAGAGGATAATTAAATCATACTGTCTAGAAAGTTTGTATTCCCTTGAGAACTGAAATTCAGGAGCCTTTGGAATTTTAAAAGAGAAGGCAGACAACGCTGAAGCTATGCTGAATCAGAAGGTAGGAATTATTAAATGAAGACAGTAAATAATTAAGCATTATATGTCAAGTTTTTAAAGCTTTATTTATTTTAGCATAATATTTCTTCTTGAAATATAGATAATTATATGCAAAATGTATCACTGCAGAATCATTTATTTATACCTGACTAATACTGAGAACAGCAAGGTCCAGCCAGATAGCTCAGCAGATTAAAGCACCTGCTTAGACAGAAGCCAGGGTTCAATCTAAAGCAGGCCGTACCGGCCCCTCCCCTGGGGTGATCTGAGACAGTGATTCAGACTGGAAGTGGTGGCACATGCCTGTAATCCCAGCTCTTAGAAGGCTGAACACAGGCATAAAAACTTTCACTAAACAAAATAATACGAATTCAACAATGGTTGCTATATTACATGAAGCTATCTTAAAAGTAGTTGCATAAATAGCTTGTGAGTTGATAGATGAGATATTTAATGGTTCAAACAGAGGAAATAAAACTGTCATATTTAACATGTGAAGTTAATGGTCAATCTCACTGTGATCAATGACAGATCAAAAAAAAAAATCAAAATAAAATACTTCTTTCCATTCATGAGATTGGTAAAAATGTAAATCCTTGACTACACTGTGCATTTCTTTACATTTTTTTTTTTTTATGAGCGGAACATATTTATTAGGGGAAAGAAAGATCCTGTCCAAGAGAGGGACAGGAGGGAGGTGGGTCCCAAGTGGCTTGTCCCCAGGAACACTGTGTGCAGGGACACTTTGCACATTCATATCTAGCTTGAAAAAGTAAAGTAAAAGTGAACATAATTGCACTGATGAGGAAATCAATAAAATCTATCAAAGCAATCAATCAATGTCCTATATAAGCAAAGAAAGAAATTACTTGTTACTCTTATAGCAAAACAGATCACTCTGATGAAATGGCAGAGATTCAACATTAGCCTGGGAGTCAGCACAGGAAATTGCGATTCAATCTAGTTCTACCTCAACCACAGCTGGGGCCAGGTGAGGCCCGTCAGAGCCAGGCACTTCCTATTTCTTTCCTATATTACTAATTCAAAGTTTCCATCATGGTCCTATTCTCCTCTACTTTTTACATCAGGGTCTTCTTTAGCAATACTCAATCATTCTTTCATTGTAGTTACTTTTTTTTTTTTTTTTTTTTTTTACCTGTGAGACTGCTAGATCGACTGAACTCAGATTCGACTGCCAGGACCCAGCTTGGGTCTGCTTTCTGTGTTCCGTTCCATCAGCTGAGCCCAGTCCAAGTGGACTGCTGTGACCCACTGGCTGCCCACCCTGTCGCTCCTTCCTGTTGGGCCTGTGAGGTGGAGCAGGCCCACTGCAGCAGCCCCTGGCCTTGCCTTGTGACCCAGGTTGGTCTTGAAATTTCTGTGATCTGCCTGCCTCAGCCTCCATAATGCTTGGCTGATTCTGCTCACTTTTTTTTTTTACAACTTTGAATTCCTTCTCTCTCTCTCTCTCTCTCTCTCTCTCTCTCTATATATATATATATATATATATATATATATATATATATAAATAATATTTTTTTTCTGGTCCAGGGTTCAAACTCACAACCTTGCACTTGCAAGACAGGCATTTATGCCACAGAGCTATCTCCCCAGCCCCTTCTTTATTTTTTATCTGATGGAAAATTTCCTTAACTTTAATGTATACTTGAGCTTAACATCACTGTCTTTCTGAATATCAATGATCTTAGATGTGACTTGGAATTGGTATCTTCCATCCATCACTGATATTCTAATAAATTGCTATAGAATGTACTAAAAGCAGTTACACATTTTAATACAGAAGTTTAGGAATCTAAGTAGATATGAAATTGCAGCTGCTTAATCCTATGGCCTCTTTTCCAGTCTCTTACTCTCATCTAAACCAACCATTTACTTAAGAGTGCAGCAGTAACCGAAACTACATTAGAAGCAGCACACATCTCAAAGAGGAGAATGATAGGCATTCCAAACATAATTCTAGCATTACACATTGCTATCCTCAGCGTGAAAAACCCCTGGAGGTTCTTAGGACCATTACCCAACCCATGCTGTGTATACACGTGCATGGTCTTGCTCCTGCCATGTCTCCTATCTCCTTTGCAGTCACTTTGTTGTTCAACTGTCCAGTCCTTGATTTCCATTCAGCTTTGTTATGCCTTTCCATTTTTATTTGTTTTTAGTTCTTACACTAAGGAGACTATATGATATTTACACATAGAGGCTTGGTTTATTTCACTTATGAGTATATGTTCTAGATACATCCACTTATATATGAAGTCTTTCAGTTTGTCATTCTTTATATCTGAGTAATATTCCATTGTATAAACATATCACATCTTTTTCAACCATTCCTCAGATGATGGGCATTTTGGTTGTTTCCAAGATTTGGCTATCACAAATTATGTTGGTATGAACATAGGTGCACAGATATTACTATGATATGAAGTTTTCAGTTCTTCTGGAAAAATTCCCAGTAAGGGGATAGCTAGATTGAATGGGATTTCCAGTTCTAGCTTTTTTTTAAGGTGTCTCCACACTGCTTTCCATAATGGTTGCACCACATCAGTTTTCATTTTTTTAAAAGCCCTCTTATTCATTTATTTATTATTTGGTAGAACATCTTGCTACACAGCTTAGACTCATAGTGACCTTCCTGTCTCAGCCTCCCCAGCATGGGGATCACCAGCATGTACCACCACACTCAGTTTCAGCAGCTGGCATGGTGCACAAGGGGTCTAAGGCCAGCATACCATGTGGTACCAGGGATCAAATCAAGGTCCTTGTACTTCCCAGGCAGGCATGTAGAACAATAAGCTATCTTGCCAGTCCCTGTTTCATTATTTTTAAACCATTCAATTAAAGATACTCAGTGATATGTAAATACAAATTAAATGTCTATGATTACTATAGCTGATATGGAGAAGGTTTCTGATAGAATTAACAACAACCCAGAAATGGAACAGATTTAGAAATAGAAGACAACATCCTTACCTTGGAAGAACACACCTGTGTTACATCATTGTCAAACACATAGTTAATGGTCATAGTTGATTCACTTAAGATTAGCAGCAAAACACAAGTAACAACCAGCACTACTTGTATTTAGCACTGGTCTACAAAATCTAGTTACAAAAAATTCCTAAAAACTGCCAGTTATAAGAAAACTAACACTATAATTTTATTCATACTTTATTCCTTATATCCAAGTTGAAATTGGATCAAATATTTAAATATTTTAAAAATATATAAATTTTCAAAAAATTCATATATAATTCATGTGACCTCAGAATGAAGAAGACCTTTTAAACTTTATCTTCTTATTCAGAACAAAAAAATAGTAACATTAACTACATTAAAATAGAAATAAACTAAGTGTGGTGGCATAGCCTCCTGCCAGCAACCTGGAGGCTGAGGCAGAAAGATGCTTATAAGTTGAAGACCATCCTGTGCTACACAGTGAGGTAAAGGCCAGCTTGAACTATATAGCAAGACCTTGTCTCAGAAAGACAAATTATAACAAAATAAAATAAAATAAAATAAAATAAAATAAAATAAAATAAAATAAAATAAAATAAAATAAAATAAAATAAAATAAAATAAAATAACAGCACTTCTGTCTTCTCTCTGTGTCCTTCCAGGTCAACAGGAAGTCCAGCAAGGCCAAGAGAACCTCGACATTGAAGAAAATGACTCTGCGGGCAATCTTACTTGAGCTGTTGACCCAAAGAGGCCAGAAGTTGCTGCAGAGTTCCACCCCTGGCACCAACAGGGTGAAAAGGCCCAGCAAGATCCACCTGAGCAAAACAGTGCCCATGGGAGCCCGTGGACGTCGGCCCAGAGCCCCATGCACCCTGAACCACAAATCTGAGGCCAAGAGGGGCCCCAAGATGTTCATCTGAGGCTGGGCCACCTCAGCCCCATGGAAGATGACCAGAGAGACCGGCTGCTGAGGCCACAGAGGCTGCAAAACTCACTCTGATGTGAGAGGTGGTAGGTGGGCTGTGTACTGCAGTTGAGCAACTGAGGTAGTTCTGACGCTGAGCACTACCACTTCAGTGATGGTGTAATAAACCTTCAATAAATCTGTGAACCTGAAAAAATAAAATAAAATAATAAAAATAAAAATAAAGAAGATCATCTACAGGGCCAATTAATTAATTTAAATTAATTAATTTATCATATGTGTCTGTCTGCACTCTCCATAAGAGTACTATTTGCAATACAAAATGTTGGAGATATGTAAATTTAATGGAATTATCTGTAACTGGTTAATATCTATCTGAGAAGAGAATAATTATCCCTGAAAATATTATATCCAGGATGACTTACTAAGTGAAGAATTAGACATACATGATAGTATAAGCCATTTTGTATAACAGTGGTATTTTTGAAAATCAGTGTTAGCTATTGGTTATTTGGATAGTCAGAGCTCGTGTGTGTGTGTGTGTGTGTGTGTGTGTGTGTGTGTGTGTATGCACGCATGTGTGCACATGTGTGTATCTTTGTGCTCATTGCATCTACACTGAGCTACACTTCCTAAATTGGTCAGAACAGGCTCAACCTCGAAGTTCTTCTGCCTCCGCATCTCGATGCTGGGATTATAGGCAAAAGCCACCATGCTTGTCTCGGGTCTGCTTTTCAAAGAGGAAATTCATGCTGTTTTGGGCATAACTCCTGGCTCGGGCATCACTGACAATTTGTTCATGATCTAATGACCTGGCTGGCTTGAAAAGAGACTGACTCACATTATGCAGCAGAGCTGCTCTTCAATGTGAAGGGCCAAGTGAGGCCACAGTCCGATGAGGCAGGGAATGTTTGCAAGACAAGGCTACTCTCCATTGGACCTATTAAAATCCACAGCCACCTGTACTGTAGAGATTGTTGTAAGAGATATGGTCTTCTTTTCCTTCTGAATTCTTCACTATCTAATAAAATCATCACTCTCCATAAATCAATATAGACAGATGAAACTTACATTTTTCCCCTTTGTGGAAGATCTGTTACCAGACACACCCCTAGAAACTCTGTGCTGTCCATCTCCTCTCCTCCAGGATAGCTATGGCTCAACAGAAACATATTATTTATATTTAAAGCACTGTACATGGTTTCAAAGTAAATCCTGAGGGGATTTGACTGACCTCATCAGATACAAAAGTTGCATTTTTATTATATAGGTCTTACTTTACCTTGGTCTTAACCATCCAACAGAAAAGTGTAACCATGAGGTATAAAAAAGAATGCCATATTAATATGCTGAGCTGTAAAAGGCTCAAGTCAACAGCTTCCAACACTGCCAATTCTGCTGATAACCTACTGCTAGTATGGACTCTTGGACTATATATACAGCTACTCTCTCTTCGTGCAATGAAAAGAAAGATCTGTACAAACGATGTTTAGACAAGATATCATGTCTGCATCTTGGACTCTGAACAACTACTATGAAGACAACCATCTGCAATTCATGCATTATTGCCACTGTCCTACTAACCTGTTTTGAAAGTGTCTCATTGTTATCTCTTTCTAAATGAAATTCATAAAATCAAAAGAAAAGAATAAAAAAAGTATTCATGCTTTTCCTTCCATCATCAGTGAGAAACTCATTCTATAAATTCCATGAAACTGGAATAAAAAAGAGACAAGATTTACTGTCCATATAGTCATCTAGGAAATATGAGCAATTTGTTCATAAGGATTGCTTTTACCTTCAGACCTGGCATAGTCCTGAGCTTCTTTTCAACTTTCCTACTTGATGATAGAGTGCAGCTGTATTCACATCCAGTATTGGTCTGCAGGATCAGAGAAGAGCCCATGCATGATGGGCAGCACAAGGCACACAAATCCCATGGACATCTATGTTCTTCAAAGACTCATGAGTGAGTTGAGCAAGTGGAGGGAGACTGTTCTGCAGCAAGAACACAGAGTCTTCAAAATTTCTAGCGTTCTGCACTGTAATTCACCTACCCTGATTTGACAGGTTGTACCCAGAATCCAAAAGCGGTACGGATAATCTGAGTGATGTTTAGTCTGCAAGGTTATAAAACTGGAATGGTGTAGCAGTGTGCTTTGATGGACCAGATGGAGAATCTTTTCTTCCTCGGACCCTCATAAAGAGCCAGCATTTTCACAGGATATTTTGTAACTAAATTATTATTTTTTAAAAAATAGACCACCATGTCCCTGTTCTAGAGAGAGGTGGATTACAGAACAAATCCTATCTTTAATGGTTATTAGGGTGTCATTATCTTCTCTAGCACTCTGGATCTACAAAACTTGAATAAAATGGCAAACTGATGATTTTTGTGGAAATTGTACTCATCAAATAATGTGTTGCTTCATACTCTCTAGGCATCACTGGCTCATGTTTAATAGAATGAGCTCATTGATGCCTTATGGGATACGAGACAATCAAAGTGTTTGAGAAATCAACAGGAGCTGGATGTGAATTGGTGCAACCCTAATTTGGATGGTGGAGACTCATTCCTGTTGTGAACAAATGGATAAGAATCACGCTGGTGACCTGACCTTTGTGATGGATGCATAGGTATATCACCTGCCTGGCAAGCAGAGAGGTGGTATTGATTTATCACAGCAAAACCGACAAAATGTGGATGCTATATTTGAAGTCAATACCTAACTGCGTTGAAAGTAATTCTGCTTTCATTTTCCAGAGCGTGGCTCTCAAGGTACACACCATCAACACAAGTCAAATGAAGATGGAATTTCCACAGTTTGGTCTCTTAAGTCTTTGATGGATGCACTGTTGCTTTTGGCTTATTCATCTAGAAAACAGGAAAAGAACTCCATGAGCCCTCCCACTAGAGGGGCTGTCACTCAGTGTTTCAGGGAATTGAAGGATGTTTTTCTTTTCTTTTTCTTTTTCCTTTCTTTCTTCCTTTCTTTCTTTCTTTCTTTCTTTCTTTCTTTTTGTGGGACTGGGGTTGGAATCATGACCTTGCACTTGCCAGGCAGACAGTTGTGCCACAGAGCTGTCTATCTCCCCAGCCCCTGAAGGATGTTTTAAAATAAGCATTTAAGGGCTGAGTTCCCCTTGTGAAATACAGTGAGTGACATCAAACTTCTAACCCTTCTATGAGATACTAATGGAGTTACAATGGTCAAGCGCAAGGTCCCCAGTTCAATCCCCAGCCCTAAATGCCCTCTTTGTTCAACTTTGCCGAGTTTGCTATAAAGTATAAAGTAGGCAGTTGAGCACAAGGTTGGGCTACACTATCATGAAATTTCAATCAGTTAGGTTGATAGATAAAATAGGCCCTTTGAATAAATTTCAATTCAGGCTTAAGAATACATAATTGATTTAACCATTGTTATAGATCTTAGAGTTTAAAGAATTATAATTACTACTAAGACACTGCTGCCAAACCCAGATATTCCATCTGCTTTCTCTCTAATGGTCACGTGTTATCTTGTGGTCTCTCCCATTTCTTCATTCCTCCACACTGAAGTCAGGGAGCTGAATCTGATGCCTCCCTAAGGCAGATGGCACCATTGTTCCTGCTACATATTTATTAGTTTCTGAACTTAGAGGGCAAAGTTAGACAAGCTGAAGGTAAAGTAAGGGCAGTACCTGGGAGTGGCTCTGAAAGTGCCCACAGCCCATCTTTCTTTCACTGCCTGGTACATGAGTCAGGCAACATCAGTACAAGCACAGACAAGATCAGTCTTCTCTTATCACTTCAACTTTGTGAAAAGTTAAGAAAGAAAGATGAACTCACTGACAAGTTCTATCTTACAACAAAAGGGTAAACCTGTGGGTTCAATGGATAAACAAGCTCCTGGGTTGAACTTACATAAGATCATCAAAGTCAGCGAATTAATGTGCAGCTATCTGGCCAAAGCATTGGAATCATAGCAACTGAAAATTCACATCTCTTATCAGTAGGGTGCTCTGATGTTATCAGTTGGCAGACTTGGCACTGAATAGAATGACATAGAGCTTAAAAATATCCGAAGGAACTCCATTCAGCCATAGTTCATAGAAGAGTATCTTCCCCATTGAAGATAGTGTACTTTCATACTATAAGATCACAAGCTTGGACAGCACCTCGTGGTCGAATCACACCATTTTGAAATGGTGAGGGTATGTGTTATTGTACTTGTCTGGGAGTGGCTCCCAGGATTAACTGACTTTCTCGGGTGTGGAGTGATGCACAAGTGACATGTTCTCCCGTGGAGTCATAGATTTCCAGAAAACAAATGCTCAAAATGCATCTGCTGTAGCTCTTTGATTTCAGATGCAAAGACGAGAAAGTATTTTTTAATCATGTTGAATTTGATAGCACATGTGTACATTTTCCTCATGTCCCTGCTCTCCATGGAATAGTAGAGAAGCAAAAGAAAACACATAACCAAACACTGATGCATAAATTTTATTAATGTTGCAGAGAGACCTATATAATAGCCGACAAAGGAAACTGATAAAAGAAAGATACTCATTATACAACTAATTATGATGTGCCTTATGTCATATAATGCCAATAGGCATACAATTCTGGTAAACAAAAATAAAGCCAGGTCTTTCGTAGAGTAGGGGGATTCATTAAAGACAATTATTGTCTAATATATTCTGTACTATTTTGTATAACGTGTAACAACTATACTTGTTTAAAGAAACACACATTAATAAACTCAGATTCTGTGGACTGAAGAGTCATGTGTGGTTTGATCAGGTTCATTCCAAGGCTATAGTCAAGGGCTCAGCTAGGCAAAGATGTTCTTGAAACCTTGTCGCAGGACTTCATTTGGGATGGCTGTGGAACTCAGCAACTTGCTTCTTTACAAGGAGCACAGAAGAGTGTGATAGTTACTTTTATATGTCACCTTGGAAGATGTTTTGGAATAGATCAATGTTTGGACTGGTAAACTTTCCTTAAAGCAGTTTTGCTTCCTTAACAAGAGTGTGTTTCATCCAGTCCAATTGGACTGCAATAAGAGCAAACAAGAGCAAATACGTCAACTTCCCCATTAGGAAGGAGTTCTTTAACAAATGGCCACCAGACTTTGACTATACCCTTGGCTCTCCTGGGATCCTAGCTTGCTGGGCCACAGTGCAGACTTTTAGCACACAAACTTCTGTAAATGGATGAGCTGATTCCTTACAATAGATTTCTCTCTCATAGCAATGTGTGCATATCACACATACCACACACACACACACACACACACACACACACACATTTCCATTTCTCTGAGAGCTCTGACCAGGGCCAGCCAATTACTGAGATGCACTAAGAGTTGTGTCTTATGCAACAAGCAGTAGGAAAGAGAGTGCTAGTTGATCACATTGTCACACTCTATGATTGAGAAGCAGGTACTAGATTCCATCTGCAGTGTGGGAGAGGGCATTATAAAAGTATATGGATACCAGGCAGTTAAGATCCAAAGTGCTGCCTGAAAGCCTGCCCACCATAACCTTGAACCCTAAAATAAAAAACCTTGTGGAGTAACTGACAAAGCCTGGAAATCTGAGGCAGCCGTGACATCCAGTTCAGGGTCCTCTGCTTTGTGTTTTAGTCTTCTTACATATTGCATCAGCATGAGAAAGGGATCTTCACATGAGAGGACCCAAAGCTGAAGCCCCAGTGGTGATGTGCGGTGACTATCTCTGGCTCACAGAAACCTAAAGATGATGGCGAGAGTGATTTGGTAAGGAGATGGACGAACTTCTGTGCTGACAGTGTGGGAATGAGGAGCTCCGAGAAAGGATCCACTCCCCACTGAAACAGATGGGGCTGTTACGATCCTCAGGGTTCACAATACAAAGTTGCTATGAGGCTTGAGTGGTTTGAGGTGCAGAAGGGGTGGGGCTGAATTCTGCCAGGTGTTCTCAGCCTTGATAGATCAGGGAAATCGGTTCCTTTCTTCTTCTCAGGTTTAAGGATTAAAGGAATCCATTCCCACCATTGTAGTTTCTGAGCAGAGTTAGGCTGTGATGTGTATATTCCTATCCAGGACACCTGACTGGTATGTAGTATAGCCTACAAACCTTGATTTATACTTCTCCAGGCTGATGAAAAATATAAACATGTACTATGTAGGACTGTTATGAGGAAACAAGATCATAAACGTTTATAGCACATGAGTATTCATTAAGTTCCAGTTTCAATTTCAGTGGGTGCAAAAGGTATGCAAACATTCCGGGAGTGGTGGTGCATGCCTGTAATCCCAGCACTCGGGAGGCTGAGACAGGAGGATCAGTGTAAGTTCAGAGACCAGCCTGGGCTACAAAAGTGAGCTCAAGGCCAACCTGAACTGCATAACGAGAGAGACCCTGTCTCAAAAAGACAAAAAAAAAAAAAAAAAGACACACAAAAAAAAGGTATCCAAACAGTTATCTATTTGATATTGCCAGTTTTTGATTTGCGATTGTTGAGTTGATTAAAATCATCTCACTTAAGCTAGGATGTAGGCAAATTCAGGCAAAAAAAAAAAAAAGCAATTGGTAGAGACTGCTTATTCTAGTCTTATTTCCAAGTTTCCATCATGGTCTGTGTGTGACTGGAAATCAATGGAAAAATATGGCAAAACTCATGCAAACCAAGATACACGGAGGCAGGGGGAGGTGCTCTCTATGCCAGGATATAGAAGAGGGAAGCTGTTGAGAGCTTGGTCACTGGCATTAGATGAGACTCTCGAGAGACAGATTCGCTGTGTACCTTTAGCAACTTCTGTGCAAAAGCAAGTATAATTCAAGACTGAACTGAATCCTTGTGAAGAAGATAAGGCAGAAAATTCAAGACCTACTAGAGAATTTGAGTACAACTAATGACCACAGAGGAGGAAGTCTGGAGCTAAGCAGAGTTTCACTCATTGGAAAAGGAGTCAAATCCTCCAATCAGGGCATCCAGGCATGGCCCTCTTCCTATGAGACAGGATGTGGCTCCACAAAACAAAGGCCTCACACTTGGTTTAACCTTCTAATATTGAGCTCTAGAAACTGGTAATCACATTTTAAATAATAGCTCCTTATTTCTCTTTAGACTGGACCCAGCAAATTCTGTGACTTCAGAATTTTCTGACTACAGCAAGTTCTAGACTTCAGGGCCCAGGCCTACAATGAGTCTAGAACAAACACTCTGATGTTAAGTGTTTGGAGTCTAGCATTTACCAAATGAAGGTTTGCAGTCTGTTCTGCTTTTTTTTTTTTTTTTTTTTTTTTTTTTGGTGCAGAACTGGGGACCAAATTCAGGACCTTGCACTTTTCAGGCAAGCACTTGTGCCCCTGAGCTATCTCCCCAGCCCCTGTTCTGCTTTTATGTATACAACAGTTAAGTTGGATAGATCTTTAGTTTTTTTTTTTGTTTGTTTGTTTTTTCTGCTCTCCCTTCTCTGGCTTCTTAGAACTCACTGTGACTCTGCTTATTAGTTGTCTTTCAAGCTGTCAAGATAATTAAAGGGAAAAGCTGCAGACATTTGAAGGGGGAGATCAGTTTAAAGACACACACACACACACCTATACCTTCCTCCCACACACACACAGTTTTGTATCAATACAGAATTCTCTCCCTCCTGGTGAGGTATAGGAAGTGAAGGCTCATTTAACATGCAGTACACCATTCTGCATATAGATTTGTCTAATGTTTCATGTAACCCAGTCTTGCTCTTTGGGTTTATTTCTAGACAGGTTTTCCCAGAGGCTTTGACATTGCCTGCCAAAGATAGCTTTGAAAAAGAGTACCTAGGCATCATGAATAAAAATAAATGAAACAAGCAGGTTTACTTATTTAATCATTTACTACATAGATGATTTCAGATGGAAATTCAGTTCCATAAAATGCATTTTGAAAAGTTGCAATAATCTTCAAAATGACTGTTTGAACAATTCTTTTTCTAGGGTCTCTGTCTCTCTGCCTCTCTCCATCTCTGTCTCTCTATCTCTGTCTCTCTTTCTCTGTCTCTGTCTCTATCTCTGTCTCTCTGTCTCTCTCTTTCTCTCTCTGTCTCTCCATCTTTGTCTCTCTCTCTGTCTCTCTGTCTCTCTCTTTCTCTCTCTGTCTCTCTGCTTCTCGCTGTCTCTCCATCTCTGTCTCTCTCTCTGTCTCTCTCTCTTTCTCTCTCTGTCTGTCTCACTCTCTCCCCTCCACCTTCTCCCTCCAACTCTCACAGCCTCACACATACATTTATTATAGCTTATCTCTCTTTCTTTTTCCTACTGTTCTATCTTTTCCAGCAATGGAAAAATAAAGGGACACATTATCCTTCTGCAAAGCTCACAGGGAGCAGTCTGTTTTCCATGTTGGGCAGGAAGTAGCATAAGACTTCCATGATGTGTGGCTAGTGTCCCATCCTTTGGGCGATGTTCTCGCCTCATTATGGAAGGCTGAAGGTGGGCTGTTTGGAATGTGGCCTGTCACAACAAGTATCCTTTCTCTCCAGTGATCCCACCCAGTGAGGTGACCTGAATTGGCCTCCTGGGACAGAGTGAGGGTGGATTACCTATATGGTCAGATTTTATACCTTGATAAGTACAAGTTTAATGAGACTCCTTACCTCACCTAATTATTTTTCTAAATCAACAAATAAATATTTTACCTATTACACTACGTAGGAGAAAAGAGACAAAGAATTCATTCAAACTAGATTTTTTGAAAGGCCTATCACATCCACCACCATAAAATAAAAGCAACATGCCTTAACCAAATCCTCTGCAAAGCCCACAAGCAGTCTTAGCAGCCGGCATGATGCAAAGGTAGAGTCAGAGCCTTCTGGAGAGCGTATGGATGCGATGCTCTGTGAGGTTCTCTACCTCTTGCAGAAACGTGCTCTCTAAAGCCAGAAAGGAGGTGGGGACCAGCCTTCACAGTGCAGCGTTTTTTACTCATCACGGCAACTGGCCCCTTATAAAACTGTAGTTGGCTAATGTAAGATTTTCAACTTATTCCTCGCCCTACTGTGTCTGCTAGCAATGTTACTTTGAGAGGAAATCAGTGTGTAGCCATCAGCTCAACTAGCGTTGATGTGTTCCCCTGATGGCCACCGTGTAGAGCGCAGGAACTAGCGGGCGTCTCTGCGCGTGGGTGTGTAGCATCTTTGTTTTGCCCTCTGTGCTTACTCATTCTTTTGCATGCTCTCTTTTCATTTCTAATCATTTTGGTCTTAACTCTGAGACTAGATGGCAGTTGATCAGACCTGCAATATAAAGTCCATGTGTCTCGTAAGAAGCTATCCATAAACACAAAAGACATGAGATTGATTCAATGAAAAAGGCATCATTTTCTGACTGAAGGTAACTTTGGAAGCATTGTGGGGAGCTACAAACTTGGTTGAATTTCTAATAGAAAACTAGATTGAATAATCTACTTGCATAGAAATGACCAATGAGGGGCTAGGAATATAGCTCAGTAGAATAAGTGCTTGTCTGGCAAGTGCAAGAGCCTGAGTTCCATCCCTGGTACCACAAAAAGAAAGAAAGGAAGAAAAGAAAAGAAAGAAAGAAAGAAAGAAAGAAAGAAAGAAAGAAAGAAAGAAAGAAAGAAAGAAATGACCAATGCATCTTGATGATTGTACTCATTCTGTATAACTCTCTTAGCATTTGTTAAGATGTTATTAAATTGTTTTTTTTTAATTGTTTTTATTTGGATTTTGGATGTGGCCCAGTTTGAGAAGGCTGGACAAGAATGTGTGTCTGGTGTGTAGTCATATTAAACATTTGGAGCTTTTCTCTTTATGAGAACTTGTCCTTCTAAAAGTCTGTGTATATTTTAATAATGATGGCTTACAAAAGTAACACACACATACTCACATTCACATATGTAATGCATATATTATAGTGATTTGATATATAAGTTATTTGTAAGCTCTGTAGTTCTCTATGTTAGCTCCAATTTCTACTACTTTGTTTCACAGGTAAACATCATGTGTCAGGTCATGGGTCACAAAAATTGCTTCAGAAAAACATGTTGACTGTCAAACTCACAGATGTAGTTCAGCTTCTGGTATGTGAGGGCCTGGGGCCAAGTTTAGCTTCTGCTTCTCTGTCAGAGTTTCTGCCTTGTTGCTTGCAATGCCTGACATTCAGGGCTTCAGTATTCACAACTCTAAGATAAGGCTGCACACTTAACCAGATGGCTTGCCAGGAAACAGAGAAGTATTTAATGTGAAGACCGCTGGAGTATGTATTTTATATGCACAAGAATTGAAATTTTTCATTATTTTTATTATTTTTTTTTAATCTTGATATGAATGTAAATCAAAGGGAAATGTAAGACACCATCATTTGAATCAACAAGATAAAGTTTTAGAAGTTAGAAATTATAGTTTAAACATACGAAAATACATCATACATACCTAATAAATGTTAGGCAATTTTTAAATTTTCATAGAACAATTGGTATCTAAAAGTTAGATTAAAAAATTATGTTTTTCTTAAATGCATTTTACTATGTCAAATCAAACACAAGGGGGCGTCTCCTGCATTTATTTTAAAAGATTCCACACTCAGTGTTCATCATCCCTAATTGCTCTATATACACATGTGAAAAAGCACACTTCCTAAAACGTCTCAAATATCAAAGTATACACATTAAGATGGCTATACTTCATGCATAGTTCTACCTGAAATATCTATTACTCTGTGTTGGTCCTAAAAATATTTTCATTATATTTGATGACTTAAAATTGAGAGATATCTAATAAAAATAACAACTGATATTAAGCAGTTTATAAATATCCGAATTTTAGAGATTTAAAAAGTCAGTCTACTAACTTCTTTCAATTGTTTTTCTTTATTTTATTTATTTATTTATTTATTTATTTATTTATTTATTTATTTTTGCCAAACTGGGGACCAAACTCAGGAACTTGCACTTGCCAGGCAGACACGACGCTTGTGCCCCTGAGCTATCTCCTTGGCCCCTCAGTCATCTCTCTTTAAATTATCCTTTTCTACTGTCTTCATAATTAATACTGAGACAAACTCCAAGTGTCCTGGCTGATCCAGAAGCCACACAGTTTAAGAAGCTCTTTGAGTCCTGTGCAAAGGGAAAAGGGAACATGGAATTTCAATCTTCGGAGCTACAGGATACAGAAGGAATGAGTTATTAGAAACTATCCGAGGTTGACTAACAGTGGAAATACACAGGAGCTTTATTCTCTGCCTGCCATCTGAAATTTTTTTTTTTTTTTTTTTTTGTCTTTTTGAGACAGGGTCTAGCTATGCAGTTTAGGCTGGCCTTGAGCTCACTTTTGTAGCCCAGGCTGGTCTCGAACTCGCACCAATCCTCCTGCCTCAGCCTCCCGAGTGCTGGGATTACAGGCGTGAGCCACCACGTCCGGCTTCTGCCATCTGAAATTTTTGAATCCATAGGGGTAAACATTCTATCAGGTTTGCACATAGCACTCAGGTGTCAGGTTTGCTCATACTATTTGTGTGTGTGTGTGTGTGTGTGTGTGTGTGTGTGTGTGTGTGTGTGTGTGCATGTGTGTACTTGTGTGTGTCAGTGGTTGCAGTAGGTGCTAAGAAATGAAGACGGTCCAAAGCATAGTATAACAAGGGGATGGTATGGTATTTTAGGACAGATTGTTAAGGAAGATATTTCTGAGAAAAATAGAGTTACGAAGAACTGCAATATAACAGGGTGGTAATAAAATATGCCAAAACACTGATGTTGGGCCATGTCTGATATCTTTGAAAAACATACAGGTGCCAGTGTAGCTGTAGTTGAGCAAAGGAGGGCAGTAGTAGGCTATGAGATCAGAGAAGTGTCAACGAGCATATTAGTGCATTTGTGGTTCTTTGTAAAAACTCAACCCTTATTTTGAATAAAAGAGAAAAGGAATCAGTGAAGAACTTTTAGAAGGTGATTGGCTTAACATTTGCTTTAAAATATCACTTTAAAGCAAATCAATAAGTTGATTCCAAGCAGACAGAAAGGACCCTACAGGGCACTATAACCATGCTGCACTTGAAGAAAAGAGATGGGTTGTATCAGATCGATGAAGGTGGTGAGGATGGTGAGAAATTCTTGAATTTTGCATAATCAGGAATATTTATCAGTGGATCAAGCATTGAAGGCAAAAAAAACAGAAGACTCAAGAACAACTAATATTAGGCCCAGTAACTCGGATGTGTCATCATTAACTGGAATGTTGAAGACTATAGGAGAAATAAATTTAATGGCAGATAAAATAACTTGGTTTTTATGGCGTGCCTATTAGACATCAAAGAGAGATAGTCAGTAGAAAAATGAATGTAGGAGCTGAAAGTTTGAATATGGGATGCAACAGAGATTTAAATAAGGATGCAATAATATAAAGATTGAATTTATAGACATTAGGCTGAGTGAAATACTCTCCAACATCAGGACTTGGAAAAATAGTCCTTGGATTTTTTCACACTCCAGCTACAAATATGTTGTGTGTGTGTGTGTGTGTGTGTGGTGTGTGTGTTGTCTTTTTGAGACAGGGTCTCGCTGTACAGTTCAGGCTGGCCTTGAGCTCAGTTTTGTAGCCCAGGCTGGTCTTGAACTCTCACCGATCCTCTTGCCTCAGCCTCCCGAGTGCTGGGATTACAGGTGTGCACCACCACGCCTGGCTACAAATATGTTTCTTGGCATTTGTCAGTGTGAAGCTCTGAGTCCTCCTCCTGCTGGACCAACTTGGCACGCCGGCAGCCGCTGAGCACCATGTCCCCCTTGCATCCCTGCAGTCGCTTGGTTTCTGGATGGCTCTCTTTCATTTCTGCATCAACTTTAGCTGCAGTGTGAGGAAAGCTAAAGATGAAGCAAATGGCAATTGTTGTTTGTCAAGACACGTGGTAGATTAAATATTTATAAAGAAACTCAAAAGAAGCTAAAATTCTGATGAGCATGACAAACATCTTTTGAAACTCAGTAAACCGTCAAAGTGTAAGGATTTTCTTGATTCAATACTAAGACATACACTTAAAACACACACATAGAAAGACACACACACACACACACAAGAATTCTGGAAGAAAAGTGCCGAAGACAATAGCTAAATGGCAAACATCTCCCTGATTTTGTGACATTGTGACACAAATCTTTGGCTTCAGAGTTGTATAGGAGGCCAAATTCCAAGCCAAAGAATGTTATACTAGATAAGGTGTCTGATCTAAAATTCTCTTATAAAATCAGATTCCCAAAGTTGACTTTAATACTTTCAATCTATATCTTACAGCAATACTTAAAATATAAATAGATCAATAAAAGCTCACAATTTAAATAACTTAATTACATGAAGAAAGAAGATGTCATGAGCAAGAATCAATAAATCAACAGAGAGTAGCATGGGACCCACAAGAACTTCAGATAATAGAATTAGCAGTTACTCTTCACATAATTCAAATAAGGAAATAACAATATGACAAAGAACATATGAAACATAATTAAATATATCTAAGTAGCCACAAGACAGGATTTTTAGAAATGACAAATAAGCTATTAAACTTGAAATGTAG
Source organism: Myocastor coypus (assembly GCA_004027025.1). Lineage (NCBI taxonomy): Eukaryota > Metazoa > Chordata > Mammalia > Rodentia > Myocastoridae > Myocastor > Myocastor coypus. The sequence continues at coordinate 23,123 of PVJA010001914.1, forward strand.
TCAGTAGACTAAATATTAAAGTAGGTATAGCTAAATAATGAAATAAAGTAGAATAAAATGTTCAAAATATCAAACAAGGAGACAATGAAATGAAAATTTAGAAGAGAAATGAGATACACAAAGATCAAGTTATGGACAAATGTATGTTTTGCTAGAACTCTAAAAGGAGACGATGCAAGACCAGCAGCATTCAATAGATAATAGGTGAGAGTTCTGTAAAATATGTCATAATTAGCAAAAAATCTTGGAGGCTTTATTTATTGATTGATTGATGGTGTTTTGTTTTTTCAAGAATACTTCTCACTGTGATTTTCAGGCTGACCTTGAGCTTCCTTTGTAGCAGGCGAGGCTGGTCTTGAACTCACACGGATCCACTTCACTCAGGCACCTAAGTGCTGGGATTACAGGTGTTTGCCATCACATCCAGCTTAATAGGCAAATTTCTGAGTTGAAGTCTTCTGAAACTTATCCTAAGAATTCCAAACAGTATAAAAAAGCAAATTCACAACTGGATACATTGACTAGGACTGCACAGTGCCAAATACAGATAGAAGATTAAGCAGAACTTTTTTTATAAAGTATATGTGTTACACTTTCTAGATTAATTTTAAAAACAATGGAAAATAGAAATAAACAACTGTAATTTCATCCATTCTCTAAAAGTTAAGAATTAGTTAGGAAATAAAAAATAAAAATTAATAGAAATAAATGCAAATGCTTATTTATGTTAGATGTTTAAATTTATGTTTAAGCATTTAAATGACAAGAAATTATTGCATTTTTGATTTTTAGGTGTCCAGCTCTGCCATCTTTGAGTGAGATAATGCAAAGTAGTAACATTAGAAAGATTTTAAAAAGGACAAAATAACAATATTTACAGAAGAGACAGTATTGTTGCCATAAATGTGGTTCACTAAAGGGCAAAACAGAAGTCTAAAGAAGAAGAGACCTAGACGGGGCTAGGGAGATAGCTCTGTGGCACAAGTGCCGAGCGGCAAGGGCAAGTGCAAGGTAATGAGTTCGAACCCCGGTCCAAATCCACTAACATTTTGAGTTATTAAAAAAATCATGAAGATATGAAAAATTAACAACACTGAGCCAGTCAGCATATATACTGAACATTATACTCCATAATTACATTATATATATTTATAAATAATGCAAAATTTGACAGAATACTAGCATACAACATAATATTCATTACATTTCAAAGATCTGACTTTTTATCCACCTTGTATTTTCTTATTTTAATGCTATTCAATTAGATGCTGTTAACAAAAGAATGAAGAATGAACCTGAATGGTTAAAGTTTCATAATGATCAGTGCCTTCTCTAAGAAGAAATCATAAGAGTAAGAAACATAAAACACGATTCAAATGTTGCTTATAGATGAGGGAAAACTGTAGAGTACAGTGGGAACTGTTGGTGCGGTGTTATATGCAACCTTAAATGCTTAGGAAAATGAATGAGTAAATATGCAACTGCCAACCTAGTCAGAGTTTCCCTACAGCATGTTATTGGCCTTCAGGAAAGAAGAATTCTTTGTTAAGCAGGCATGTCCCACACAGTACAGGATGAATACCAGCCTGGCCTTCATCCACTAATGCCAAGGGCACTCCAGAGACACTATGGCAACAGAAAACACCTCCACATCCACACACTTCTGGATTTCCTTAGGTAGGTGATACCACCTCCAGGTGGGAACCACTGAGGGAGACAAAGAACAAAAGAGTAAGTGCAGTGGGAGGGGGACAGGGAGCGAGAGCAAAGCCAGGGAGGGGTGTGAGGTGCATCCATGCATGAAATTGAAGAAATGTGAAGGTTCCAAAAAAAAAAAAAAAAGTTGCTTTGTTTTAATTATTTCTGTTAAATTTAGTTTGGCCAATTTTTTTTCTAGAAGAAAACAGAACAGCTAAAAACAAAATCAAAGTAAATAATCATAGCCTCAGTGGAGTCTAAAATGGATAATACAATATTATGATTTTAAGGTAATAAGCCTGAAAGCTACATACAATAAAAATATGTATTGGTGTACATATAGACTATATGATCTATATGCCTAATGGTGTCTTAAAAATGATGTAGGCAGATGTAGAAAACCTAAATGATTCAACTAAACTTTGATTTTTTGATTTATAAGAATTGCCAGAAATAAAATTACTACTCATTCTCTTTTTAGACTAATTCTACAAGATATTTAGAATATAAACACAAACTCTCCAGCAGGAAGTCTCTCTGACTCAGTCTGTAGAGCAGGATAATACTGGTAACAGAGCCAGAAAAGAGCAGAGTAAGAAAATTAAATTATAGGCCACTTCACCCATGACTTCCAAGGCCAAAATTCTAAACAGAACATTGCAAACCAAGTAAACAAAATAAATTAGAAAATGCATGATAATATTAAATTTAGCAAGGCAATGAAACACTGATTCTCTGCTACAAAATCAGGTTTTGTATGTAATCACACAAACAGAATAAAGAGAGTAAGATATGTGATTATCCACAAACACAAAAAGATATTTAGCAAGTTTAATGCAAAGTTATAATAAACTATATAGCGATATAAACTATAGGTTGAAGGGAATTTCTAGAACCTTTAAAGGAGTGTATAAAAATATTACCAACATTGATCATAAATCTAAATTTTAGATGCCTTTCCTTTAAATTTGGACAAAAATGAAAAATCACTAAAACCTTATTTAACACTATTATGAAGTACTCAGTGAATATACCTGGAAAAACATGCAATAAAAAGCATCAGGGTTGGGAAAGGACATAAAAATTCTGCAGTTTTCTTTATTGCTCATAGAGCATGCTTAAGTGTCTTGTCAAAAAGAGGATTTAATACACCTGCCATGTGATCAACATCAAGTTCAAGATGTTATTTTAACAGGAAACAAAAATACAAAGATAGAGGGCTGGCAAGACAGCTCAGTAGACTAAGCGCCTGCTTAGGCAAGTGCAGGGTCTGGGTTTCCAACCCTGCACCAACTGCCACACAGGCCCCCTTGGCCTGGCGTGCTAAATTGGCAACCCATCGGGTGTGGTGATACACGCCTGTGATCCCAAAACTGGGGAGACTGAAAACAGGAGGATCATTATTAGTCTGAGGTGCATGGTGAGACCCTGTCCCAAACACATATAAAAATAAAAAAGATAAAAGTTACTGTACTGATCATATCATATCTATAAAAATATCAATACCATTATGGACTTAAGTCACACCCACTAGTATGTACTAATAATGCCAATTAGTATGTCATTTTTTTTTTTTAGAGACTAACATTTATATTTGCTTTTTTTTCATTTATGCTTTGCTTTGTTGCTGTTTTTTCTTTTACATATTTGGTACAGAGTCTCACTACTCTGTTGGCACTCGTAGTGATCCTCCTGTCTGTCACTTTCTTTCAACTTCTTTTTGCAAATTTGTTCCTTTATTTTTCATTTTTAAATTTCATTATTTTCACCGCTCATTTGTATTATGGTGTGTGTGTGTGTGTGTGTGTGTGTGTGTGTGTGTGTGTGTGTGTGTGTTGCTAGGGGTTGAATTAAGGCCTTGACACTACCTGCATCTCTACCCCTTTTTTTATTCTTTTATTTGAGATGGTCTCACTGAGTTGTTAAATTGTCCAGTGAGGGCTCAAGCTTGCCATTCTACTGCCTCAAACTATCAGAACACTGGAATTACAGGTGTCATACTGTCTGCTTTAAGTCATATTTTTGTGTTTCTTCAAACTTTGCTTTCTTTTCTTTTCTCTTGCCTTCTTTTATTTTGCCTTCAATTCTGAAATAGATTTTTCTCTCATTTATAGTATTTTCCTGAGTTCTTTCATGTCTCAAGATCTGTCTGATTTATGCTTTTTCCACATATGGGTCATTTGTTTCCATACCCATTTTGAAAGATTCGTGGTGGCTCATTCTTTGGCTGTGTTTGTCAAGTATGCTTTCATTGTATGTAAAGGTGTTTTACTCTTTCCTACTTTTTTTGCGAAGTATCTTTTCTCAGGGTTTAAATTTAACACCTTTCTTATTGTTTATATTTACATGAAATAAATTTTTTTGAATTTTTAATGGTGAAAAGGTCGCACTTGACTTTTCTAACTGAAGGAGTTCTCGCTTTTGTTGTTTTCTACTGCTAAATATTACGGGAGTTTGAATTTTGCAAGGCTTTGCTCCTGTCCTTTTGCTTTGATTTGAATCTAAATTCTCTCCTTATTTTCACCATGCTGCTCAAATTTTATTCCACTTATATCAGTGTGTGTTTTTCATGTAACCTGTCTCAAGTGGGCGTCTGGGTCTGAGCACTGTGGGGATTCTCAGAAGCCACGGGGCCCCACTTCCTGCCCCTGCTCTCTGATGGAAGCGTTGCTCTCATGACCACTTAACACAATGGAAGTCCTTCTGAGTTTCAGCTCCTCTGGGGGAGCGAACCCTCCCTGACTTCCCACAAATCCCCGCTGGCGATTTCCAGGTGCTTCTCTTCTCCTGTGAGGTAAACAGTTTTGTTTCTCTCCTTCTTCTTCTTCCTACACAAATGCTGAAACTATGAAGTATTGTTCCCTCTGAAAATTTGTTTTCAATGACTTGTTATTTAGATCTATCTTCATATTTTTTTATGGAAAAATGCTGTATGTAGGATTTTAGATGTAGACTCCATTGCTATGTCTGGTTTTAGGTAAAGATTTATGAAGGTATGAAAGTGCGCCTCAGTCAATGCTGCCACATGCCCAGAATCACAGACCTTTAATTTTCCAAGGGGAAAAATGATTTATTAATGGAATCTAAATCTCTTTCATAAATGAAAAATGGAAGCTGGTTTCATATCAAATTGTGAGCATCTGAATATTGTTGGACTTCTATCATTTAGACTGGACTATTCTTGGTAAGCAAGCACAGATATAAGAGCTGAATTAATTAAACATGAAAAATAAAATAGGGGTCAAGTATCACTGCTTGGCTTGTTTTCTATGGCCATTTCAGAAGCTTTGGGGACAACAGGTGAATAGTTAGGCAGGGCCTTGTCTATGTCCTGATTCTAGAAAGATGCTAAAGTAGAGCACAGGTGGCAGAAGGGACCCATGCTTTTTCTACAGGGAAAGGCATACAGGCCCGTGTAGACAAAGCACGGTGGATTGACATCCGGTGGTCCACTTATAACTCCCTGATAGGCCAAATTGCTGTGGTGCTGATGTGCGACGTCCACCTGAGGGTTGTTGCCAACAAAATAAAAAGGAGAACTAGAGAAGAAGGGGCGTTGTTAGGGGACTGTGTTTCTCCTGGGTGCTGTTGGTTCTCCTGGAGGAGCTTGTCATGCTGGCTTTCCTGGTATGAACTCCTCATGATTGAAGGAGCTTGGGACTTTGCAGTCGCCGGGAATGGCTGTGGTACTTTTCAGGGGCAGCACTGGTCCTTACTTTGAGTGTCACCTCCTGACTCCATTGCAAATTCCTCAAGGCACTGGCACAGATCTTCCATCCCACTGGTACAGACTTCGTAGCTTCCACAGCTGAACTTTGGGCCTCTCCAGCACAATTCCTGACATTGTATGGGACAATGTCATGTGCTATATACCTCCAGATGGATGCATGGGAGCCACTGCTACGTGCTCTAGGTCTTCAAATGGACTCGTGCAGGACACTGTCATGGGATCCCAGCCCCAGCCGGATTCTTGGGGTTTTTAATGTGTGGACTGATTTTCTGTACTCTTGTGTACTAAATTCTTTGGATGACTACTATAAAGTACTCCAGTAAATTGTGTGTCTTGTATTAAATTGTTTCCTTTGTAAATCCTGACTACAATACCAAGAATTCATTATAATAGACTCAGATTTCTGGGTTTTTCAACATTAGTTTTCCTGTTGTTATACTGTAATTCCACAAAAATATTTTCTATTTGTTTTCACAATATACCTGGGACCTATGCTGTAGCATATACAGAACTCATTACAGATCTTCCATATTTTGAATGTCAGATTTTAATTAGTTGCTCAAAGGCCTGGCCAAAATGTCCAACATTCCATTTATATTTACTCAATTTTTCAGATTTCCTTATCTTAGAATTCTGTTTCTCTCAAACTATTCTTGGTTCTTGTTTGCCTGTAGTAAAAAGCAGAACCTATTGGTTTCCAAGATGAGAACCTATTTGGTCTCCCTCTCTACATAGATGGAAGAAAATTTATTATAAAGAATTGGATTGGGTCATAAGATTATGGAGTTTGGTGAATCTAACTCTACCGTGTGAGTTACCAGGCTGGTGACTTGAGAGTGCTGCTGGTACAGTTCCAGATTGTAGCCCCAGGACACGGGGAAGGACAGAGGTATAACAGAAGTCTGTGGAGAACCACCCTCCTTCCTGGGAGACCCATCTTCTGTTGAACTCAGACATTTCTTCAACTGTTCAGACATTGTTCCTCTATATTCCAATGGTGATGTTCTTCCTCTCCAATTTAAATATTTATCTCACAACCTCACCCAAAGGCCTTTCCAATTTGACACATAAAACCCATCATCTTAGATTGGATGAAAGCAAACTTTCAGATTACAGAGCTTTTCTAGTACCTAGCTAGAGAATTAATTAAAACCTGACAAAACAAAAACTCTGCTGGTATGGTAGTGCACACCTGCCTCTTCAGTCTTTTAGAGGCTGAGAGAGGAGGATTGTTATGAAGTTGAGGTCAGCCTTGGCTACACAGCGAGACTCTGTCTCAAGAGAACAAACAAACAAAAAACAAAACAAATACTCCATGATTCTTTGGAAAAGAGAAATCTGTCATTTTAATTGAGTCACTTGCATGAGGAATCAGGAGAAAATAGTTCTTAAAGTGTTGTTGTCTTGTATTTGCTCTTTAATTTCTCATAATTTTGTATGTATACTGGACTACTATACAGATACTTTGTGATACATTTTGTGTTTACACAAAATTACCTGGTGGTAGTCACCGAATGGTATGGATTTTTTTCTTAGAAAAAAATTGGATTGAATATGCAATAGTGTTATTATACCTCAGCAACTGAGATCTCATTTGGGGGTGGGGGTAGCTAGCTCAGCCCACCCTGAGGGTGGGACTGGTATAACATGTGTGCCAGGGATCTGACTGCAGTCCCTGTGCATTTGCCTAAGCTTGCCCAAGTAAGCGCTTTAGACCACTGAGCTATCTCACCGGTCCTGAGATCTCATTTTTGTTTTATAGAAGAAACATACCTCTTGACCTATAATAGCATATTTTATATTCTTTTTCTGGTTGCACTATTTCTGTGAAAAATCTTTTGGAGATTTTTGGGAATGATATAAAATTGTTTTTCTTAAGTCTTCCTCATTATAGCCTTGTAATGGAGGGAAATCTTACTTTGAGATCATGATGGAAGAACTCACTCAAACTATATATAAATTTATTAAATTCTGACCATTCTCAGGCAATCAATTTCCATTGGTTTCTTACATATGGAGGTGCCCTAAGTTGCATGATCTGACAGAACACAGGGCTTCTAACAGCAGCTTGAAGTCTGAGTTTAAATTTTGTTGGAATTAAGCGTCACCTTTTCCCTTGACGCTGTCAGTTTTCCTAGTGTGAGGACACATTGCAAGGGCAAGCAGAAACACCAAAATGACACCTAAGATTTGGAGGCAGATCTATGTTATATCTACGAGCTTCAATTGAGATCATTCCCAATATATCAGGCTCAGATCTTTGATGTCCTGGAGCTCATATGTGATAGACAAGCAGGAAGTACAGAGGCAGAATGGCTTGTCATCTAGAACTTGGCTTATACAATACGCATCATAATGACCAACTATACATCACAGTGACCAGCTGTTTCTTAAAAAAAGCAACAGGAACTGGGCCTGGCACTATTACCTGGGCATCTAACAAACTGAGGTACACTGGCTTGGAGGAAGAAGAGGCATCTTCTGCTACAGTACGACCACTTCTGCCTCTACAGAGAAGGACAAATCACACATGTGATTATAACTTTCCTTTTGTGGGTTCTAACAAAACTTTTCTAACTATTTGACTTTGAAGAAAAAAATTTGCAATTATTGGCATTTATATTGCCATATATTGCTAATTAGAAAAGCTAAACAGATACACACGTAGTGTTACACTATAAGCAAATTCTTTATCGGTGTAAATGGAGAAGGTTGTTTGATAAATTTATGAGGAAATCAGAAAGGAAGGAAACCAAAGCAAAAACAAGCGCCCAAACCCTCAGTTCATATGATATATATATATATATATATATATATATATATATATATATACACACACACACACACACACGCATGCACATACACACAACAGGAAAAAAAAGGCCTACTAAACAGACAATTGTTATATTTGGAGGCCATTTTAATTTAAAGTCTCTGCTCCATTAATTTGAGTTTTGCCTCTCAGTAAAGTATCAGTATGTTTTTCATTTGTTTGTTAATTCTTCTATTATGTATTGTTAAGGGAAAAAGGTTTATGTCTAATATACTGGGTCAAGATGAGGCACTGAGATTAATGAAGTTAAATATAATGAATCTATATGGAACAATTTCATTATGAGGAGAGTCCATTTCAATGAACCCATGCAATTTACAATTTATTTGCCGCAATTAATTTAATGTCCATAATACTTCTTGCATGATTTATGAAACTCAGGAAATATGACAGTTTTTCCAGATTTAAAAAATGTAAAGCAAGTGTATTTTCCATTAAGAATTGAAGTTGTTTTCCTCATTTTCCTTTGCAGCAGTGGTATTTACTAAGGTCTGTTTAAAGTTCTGCAGTATATTTTATTTTATGATTGCTTTATTGAGAGTTATTAACCATTGTCATTTTATTTTAAAGTAATTTCAAATCACGTGTTTATATAACATATTTTTGACTCAACTCAGGATAATAAATGAAAGAGTGTTGCTATTCATTGTATTTAGTCTAACTTTTGGCAAGACGGTTTCATAGGAACATGAGCTTCCTGTATCCACAGTGACATCAGAATTCCTGACAGGTCAGGATTTACTCCTACTATACAAATCTACTGATATAAAAGGAAAGACCCACGGTGAGGGTTTATTTTTATCTGATAATGTCTCAATGAAACAGAGTGGACAATATATTTAAATATCATTATTTATTAAATTCACCAAAGAGATACTGCCCAGCTTTTAGAGATAACTGCACTAAATCCAGGTTTCATTCTCAAAGCAGAAAATAATTGAGGAATCATTAAAAATTGGGATGAGGAAAGATAGTATTCAGACCTATGACCTGACCAAAAGTAAACTTTGATATGCTCTACTTAATCAGCGTTTCCATTGGTTAGTGCAACAAAATACCCAATCTGTGTAATTTAACAAAAAGACTTAGTTTCACTTTTGGATTCCAAGGTTTTAGCCCATGGTTGGCTGACTCCAAGAGAGAAATATCATAAAGGAAGGACATGGCAGAAGAAAGCTCTTCAACTCCTGGCAACCAGCAGCGGGGTAATGGTGGGGCAAGGGAGGGCAAGAAGAAGCTAAGGATCAAATTCCCAAGGTCATGCCCCCATGACCTACCACCCAAACATACCCCAAAATATCTCTACTCTTTTCCTAAGAATTCCTCCAGCAAATCAAGTTGAAAACCATGATTAGCCATCACAGATGCCATGCAGCGTTATGAGGCACATTCTCATGGTGCTGTGAACCAGTCTGTGGGGACGCTAGAAACGTTCTGCTCTGTTAACTTCTTTGGATTTTGTTAAGCCTAAAGAAACTGTTCAATTGTTTCTTTGCCAACTGAGTGCTAATTTCTGCTCTGAAAAATTTCACTTATCTTTTATTTAAATCATGGTCTTTTATGTCAGTTACCAATGGCCAAACAACAAATCACTCTAAAATTTAGACTCTTAAAGTATCACTTGCTAACAGGGTTACTGCACTTGTCAGAGTTTAGCTGACCAACACTAACTTCATTGCCATTAAATAACAAATACACAATCGAATTCATCTCTAGGAATTCTTTTTGAATTGTTTGATGTGCATGTCTGTAGTCAGCTGGTTGTTAGTTGATCTGTAATGGCTCAGGTAGAAAATTTGTTTTGCTTTGTTTTGCATGGTCTCTCAGTTCTCAATAGGCTTTGTCAAAGAATCCCATATATCTTCCTAGATTTTCTAATTCTAGGAGGAATCACCAGCCTCGACATATAAACATATTCTTTGTTGCAGTTTAGTCCAGAAAAACAAAATTAAAAAAAAAATCATAACAGCAAAAGGCATGTGGGGCAAAGCCCTGAGGAAATGAGGCAAAATTTTCTGAGTCCTTTCTAGTAGAATCTCACAACATATCTTTCATCCCTCTAAAATTGAATCCTAATACATCCTCAATGTTGTCTTCAAGGGAAGCTCGTTAGAAACTATATCCATGGTTTTTATTAGGAATTGTTCACATATGTACCATCTGTTTGACTTGTCCTAAAATTCTAGAATTTCACAATGAAAAATATTAGGCATAAATCATACTATTTGTTCAAATATCTGAGGCACAGTGAGCTCCTCTTATCAATTAAAATGGTGAAAATATTCCCAAAGTCTACATTTCCAAATGACAGCCAACAACCCATCTTGAAAGTTAGTTTTGCCAAGAATAGCAGTCTGAGGCCTGCCATGCTCACCCTTATCTGGATATTATCCCAGGTTTGTTCTCTGGCTAAGACAAGCTTCCAAGAAAGCAAGTGGAAGCTCAAAAGGCCTCTTGGGGGTTAGGCTAGGAATTGGCACGCGTATACTCCAGACGTAGCCAGAGGACCACAGTGAGTCTCCAGATCCAAGAAGAGAAGAAATTAGCCCCCACTCCTCATTGGTGGGATTGCAAACCCACACTGTGAAGGGCATGAGGAGTCATCAGTTGGATAAAAGTCATCTATAACAGTTCTTAAACTTTTATTCTTTGATAGAAAGTTTGGAGACACTTGCAGATTTTCCCATTCCAACTACACATGCCCATCCCATAATGAGCCTTGATCATCATTCCTTTCCAACCACCTCTGTGTAAGAGTTTTGATGTTTTCCAAAAGCTACACCTCGACCTCAGTTCATTATGGTGTCTCACACAAAGCTAAATGTATTAAGCCAATTCTTTGGGTTATATAATCTCTTTACCTTGAATAGGTGGATTTGCAACAAGACAGTTTAAACCTCTCAGGGCTTTGGGGGATTATTCTTTAAACAATCCAGAATGGATTTCTATGGACTTCTGTCCTAGTGACTCCAAGTGTCTGTATTCCACTGATGAACTACAGTCACTGTCACACCCAAGAGGGTTGAAACCCAACTGGAATCAGCCCGCTAGACAGCCGCCAAATCCAGGACCAATCCCCTCAGTGGGAGTCCAAGTCTGCAACTTTCCAAGAGCTCATCCAGAGCTCTTGGGCAGTTGGTACAGAATAAGTCAAGGAAAATTCCAGCATAGGCAAATACAGATCCCTTATTCTGGGTTTGAGGAGACTAATTATATGGAAATTAGAAATAATTGATGCCTAATAGTCATTCTTCTTGACATTTTTCGCTAGCCATAATCAAACCAAAACTTGTCAGTAGTGAGAGAACTCCTTGACTTTTATTGGTAAGAAGGTACCGCTTTTTAGAGAAATACAGTCTCTTAGGACCCAAAATAGCGGACTTTAGCATGGACTTTAAAGGAACGGTTCTCTTAGGACTCTTTTCCGGACAATATATTTCCTCCTCACGACATTTCCTTGGCAGAACAGTCTGGCCAACTTTGTCTCAGCCCAGACATGACCACACTAACTTTCTCATAAGCTAATGAACTGCTCCTTTTGATTATCTTCCTGCATTCATTTGGCCTGACTTTTAAGGCTAATTGAATAATATTAGCCCTACCATAATGACTTTTGACAACTATGCCATTTCTTTTAAAGAAGGAGTGCATACTGTATTTTTAAAAGACATTTTAGGGTAAATTTTTGATTAAAAAAAAGCAGCTTTCATGCTTTCTGAACAATCATAATAAGTACATAACCAAATAGCCAAAATAAAAGCATGTAATTGAAAAGATGTTTTTATTTAAGTAAAACTGTCATCTTATTCCAGAAAAGATTTTAAAATGCTTAAAGGATGAAATAAATTTCTCGTCCAAATGACACATTTTACGCAGTTTTATTCTAAAATTACGAAAATGATAGTACTTTTCATTGTTCTTTAAAATGGACAATAGTTATTTTAAAAGTTAAATATCTGGTTTATATATTTTTCAGTGCTCACTATGTAAAAGACTCTGAATAGGGGTTTTATATATTTCATTTTTATATCTGTGTTAGCCAACCTTGTCTAGGAGTACAACTTTATGGTTGAAAGGACTTACACAGGTTTAGTTATTTAATTAAGAACATAATAAATTGATGACTGGGGTTTCCATTATAATTTAACTCCATCTGGCTCTAGAGGCCAACCTTGTTTAAAAATAATCAATATGTTTAGATACATTCCAAATGCCAAACAGTAAGTGCATGTCTGCACCAATGCATATAAGCATAGATGTAATTTTCGTTGCAATTCCATCTTAATTGTTTTTGCATATCTAGTAAAAGTTCCTTCCAAAGTGATTGTCAAGACAATGTTATTTGAGAATCTAGAAAACAATCTCTTTATTTTGCAATTCCCGGAAGTGTTCAGTTTAATACTGCTACTATGAGGCTGTTTTGCATAGTGTTCAATAGAAATATCTCTTAAAAAGAAAGAAAATTCCATAAAAATGAAGAAATATACACAAGTATGAGATATTTGGAAACTTTTATGCCTTTTCCTATGTCCTAAGAGTTTTTTTTTTTTTTTTTTTTTTTTTTTTTTTTTTTTTTTTTTTTTTTTTTTTTTTTTTTTTTTTTTTTTTTTTTGTATCTTCCTTTGTAATATTGATACTTGAACAAAGACTAGGAACTTATCTCCTTATGTCACAGCCAAAAGGAAAAATTACAGTTGTGGATCATTACTTCCAGTCATCTCAGGTTTAAAAGAGTAGTTCACCTCTTACTCTAGCAAAAAGTGACCAATCTGTTCTGAAGAAGTGGCCTCTTAAGACAAGGCCTGGATACTGTGGCAAAGAACTTCCGGGAGCAAAGCATCAGGAACGTCACTCCTCAATTACTTGAAATGACTACAAGAAAGAAAGCTTTTGATAGGAGAGCTGCAAAGTTGACATAAGTAACATTTGTTTATTATTTAATGCTTTTGATATGAAAATGAAAGGGGATTTTAATGAATACAAAACAACATGAAGCAAAACCCTACTCATTACTTAATATTTGAATCATGTGCCAGAAAGAAGCCACTTAAGTATGTTATACTGATTACATTCTGGAATGTTGCCTCAGATTCTAAGACATAAGAGATTGTTGCTAAGATATTTTTTTTCCAAAATTATAATCTTTGGCAGGCAGAGTATGATTTTATTCACAGGAACATTGTCTTCAGGAATTTTCTTAGTAGGAAAATTCTGAAGAGAATTTATAGAAAATGTTCCTCAGAAAACTTCCTTTCCAAAGAAGTTTGTAAGAAGACTGGCCCTGTCAGTAAAAAATGCCTCAGAAAAGATTCCGAAATGAATCATGGAGACTTTCTCAAAAAGATCCTAGTAAGTATTAGGAACATATACTCTCATTTAGAGATTAACCTAACTTATTTCAATGGAATTTTTTCTAAAATAATAGAGATGTGTTGTTATGGTTTCTTATGTTGCTGTTGTTGACTTAACTGTTTCTGTCACATCTCATCCTAGGAGCTGGGCAGTGGAAAGTCTGAATAAGAGAAAAATATATTTTGATTTTACCAGAATAGTTATGGGTAAGTTAGCCATATTATAATACTCTGACCAAAGCACTGCTATTACAAAGATCTGTTAGAAAGTAAAAATATCAGCCAAGAAATCAGAAAAAAAGTAAGAAGCAGCTTAAGTCAGGATTTTGTCTGTACAGCTGTTACTTTACCAAATCTTTCTCCTTGTCAACTCTTTAGTAGGTGAAGAGCTATGATGTCTAAGAAGTTCCTTTGATTGAAGAATTCATCACTTTCTCATCCTACAAAGCATCTAGCACTCAAAATGCTATTAAAAGAAGATTCTTTAATGTATAGGACCTAGGATGAAACAGTGCCAGGGCTCATGGAAGCAGGAATATGGCATAATCCAGAGAAATAAAGTAAGACTTTATTTCAACAATGACTCAATAAAATTATGAAGTAACACTCCTTTGAAATACACAATAATCAAAGCACTGTGTTATGCATGTTTCCCATACCATTTTAATAAAACTTTGAGGTACTTTGTTCCTCATCTTCACACAGTAGGCATCTATAGCAACAGTGGCTAGGTAAAGGGTCCATGTTAATGCAGTTATTGTACTGTAATCATTTGGACATTGTTAGTATTGCTCCAAATCTGCCTCCAATCTACTAAGCTATCCTGTCTCCTGACCAAAATCAGAACTGACACAATTGACCACGTGTCTTTGGAATCACCTTCAACTAAAAAGGCACAATACCCTTTCCACATCACCATAGAGGCACCTACAACTCCACTTTTAAGATTCTAGATTCTAGCAAGATCCTCATAAATAGGAAGAAACAAGGAAGCATTGGATGTTCCCCACCAGCCCAAAGTGATGTCGCTGCTGCAACAGTCCATGTAATATGAACTTCATTAGTGCAGAATTAGTAAGCCCTTGATAAATGACCTATGGAGCTCCATACTTTTCCCCAAAATCTTGTCTACACTTCTCTGCTCACTAGGGAGGAACGAGAATAGGAAATCAGATTAAGATGAGCTCTCTCTGCACCACAGCTGTCTTCTTACTATCCTTGTTTCTTATCGTTCTCTTCTCCTTTCTCGTTCCCTTGAGATGGTTTATATACTGCCAACTCTATCTCTTTCCAAAGTTCTTCCCTCCCTGGACATACTGCCAAAAGGATTACCAAAGATGCTTTTCCGTGCTGGAACTATGAGGAATACAAATCAGAAGAGTTCCTAGCCTGTCTCTTGTCCTTCTGGCATGTTTCCTTTGCACGTAGGATGACTATTTTCAATGTTAGGCTTTCCACAATCACTTCCTGTATAAGTCCCACACTTCTGCCTGTATCTTACCTTTCCTATTCAGCTCTTGAAATTTTTGCTGAAAACAATCCTGAGGAAAAAAAAATCATCTTCCAGAATTTATATAATAGACTCAGCAACCAGAAAGCAAATAATTGTTTTATAGATATAAACTTGCATTAAGAAAGTAAAAAAAAAAAAAAAAACAGAAAAAAGAAAGTCCAGCTTTTCAAATGTGTGATGTGTTTTGTACCCCTCACTGGTCCAAGCTATACAGGGGAGATCCACATAGCATGCGTTTTCTAAGAATACACTGTCCAAAAAAAAAAAAAATTGCCAGTGCCCTAAATCAGGGAAAGTCTCTTGGAGAACTTCAGGTTCTGGTCCCCAAGGGATTCATTTAATTTTTTTCCAAGTGATTTTTTGTCATGTCTACAGACATTTTCCCTCAAATTTCTATTCAGTTTGTAATACCAAGGGCCATATGTCTTAAAACTGTTAATTTTGAAAAACTTGGCCTTTGAAATGTCTGTTTCTGAATTTGTACAATGCCAGGCTTGCATCAAACCATTTCAGCTTAGCAGCACAGTCCATGTGCAGGCTCTGTGGTACACTGAAAAGGGAACGTTGAGCTTACATGTGAAGTACACAAAAAGAAAAACTGAATCATTTAGATGGCCCATGTGTGGATTTACAACAATTCAAGCAGGTCAGCTGCCTAGAGAACTGATCATTTTGTTGTAACTGAATATTTTCTAATGAAAACATAGCTACTTAATTAGGTTTAATATGCTAATGCGTAAATGCATACATTTGTAGAAAGCACAAAAGTACATGGAGCTCAGTTGCTCTAAGTTCTAGTGTTTAGGAACTTGAATTATGCTTCTATATTTTTAAAGAAGTTAGACTGGACCCATTTCACAATTTCCTTCAAGTTACCAACATATCATGCATCACTTAAAATATTTTATGCATGCATGTATGTATATATGTATGAATGTATGTATATATTTGTGATGCTAATGATCAAACCCAGGGGCTTACAGGTGCTAAGAGCACACAACTACATCCTCATTCCTTAAAAATGTTGTTATACAATGTTTACTCAAAATATCAAAAGTTTTTCCATTACTAATTCTCTCTGAAATTTCTGCAACATTTTGTGTATTTTCAAGTATCATTTCAGGATAATTCATTTTGTGCTGATTTCATGGCTATCAGAGTCAGCATCAGTTATGATCAAGGATTGAAGGGTGCTTTACTTCTCTGAACACATTGACCTATCAGTTGATAAAATGCATGGTATTTGCCCATTGGATATCTTAATATAATGCATGTAGGGTTATAAAATCAAGCATTCCTAGGATTTGAAAAAAGCATTTCAAAGTCAAAGTGTTATAGTAATCTCCTTTTCCACATGTTGATCAATAACAACATGACCTCTTCAGGAATATTTTCAGAATCTCATTACTTGAAACAATTCTGGCTAGTGAAGTTTTCTCTTGGACAAAAGATTACATTTTTCTGGTTCAAATGTTGCTACTTGGGCCAAACCAGATTGAGTTTACTGATTTTTATCCAAGACAATTTCTCAAGTTCTTAATGATAGCTATTGTATTCTGCATAAAATGCTCTTGGACATAATTTGTGTAATTTCTAATAAAAACAAGGGATGAACAGACCCAGGGAGAAAGGAGAAGGGAAGAGATGAAAATGAATTAAAGCTTTGGCATGAATTAACTAGTGGGCAACATGTCACACCCAACTGCATGGAATCAATGTGGTTCTGGATGTGGAAGATCCCTGTAGTGGATTTCTAACTGTGGCCTACTGATTCTGCACAGTTGAGTTAAGCTAGAATGGTTATGGGTATGGGAGGTCCACCTGAGGACTGTTGCCAGCAGGCTAAAGGCAGAACAGGAGAGGCTGCCAAAACGCTGACAGGGATACTGCTTGAATAAGCTGTTGGTGGCTGCTAGTCCTCCTGAGCTGTTCTGCTGGAGGACCTTGTTATGCCCGCTTTCCCGATGAACTTTGGAGGTGCTCTGGTCCTCATCTTGAGCATCGCTTCCTGGCTGCAGAAGGGAAGATGGTGCACTGCTCAGCCTCATGGAGGAGCTTGCTGCATTGGCTTTCCTGATGGGAACTCAACTTTCTTCATCTTCAGAGGAACTCAGGACCTCATTGTTACTCAGGATGGCTGTGGTACTTTGAGGGGAGTTCTGGTGCTTACCTAGAGCATGACTTCCTAGATCTAGTTCAGATTCCTCATGCTGCTAGCATAGAACTTTCATCTCCTTGGCCTAGACCTCCAAGCTTCCACCACTTAGCTTCCAGCTTTTCCATTAAGATCCACTAAGTAGACCTGCATGAGGCTTTGTTATGGATTCTAGGCCTCAGGTTGAACTTTTGGGAGGCATTGCTGTGAGCTCTATGTTTCCAGATGGACTCATGTAGGATATTAGGATCTAGGTCTTCAGCTGCAGTCTTTAGTATTTATTTGTGTGGAGAGATTTCCTGCACTTCTTGTATATGATTCTTGGGTGATTCATTATAAAATACTATTATAAAGTATGTACTGTATGATATTGTTTCCCTTGCAAAATACCCCAAACCAGGACAGCCCCTCTGCGAATTTTTGCCTATAGTATAAAAAGAGAACTGGAGAGGAAGAGGTTGTACCGTTGCTTGTTCTAGAGAAACTTGTGTGGACAGGAACTCAGCTGTTCTCACTGGAGGAGGAGCTGGGCTCCTTGCTGTTGCTAAGAACAGCTGTGATTCTTCTGAAGAGAGCTCTGGGCCTTACATGGAACATTGCTTCCTGCCTCGAGGGCAAATTTCTCAGCCTGCTGGCACAGGTCTTTCACCTCACTGGGGTAGACTTTCTAGTTTCTACCACAAACCTTTGTGTCTTTTCAGTGCAGACCCTTTGTGCAGACTTGCATGAGACTGCCATGGGCTCTAGGTCTTCAGCTGGACTGGTGGACCACCACACTGTGGGAGCCAGGCCCTCAGCTGGGTTCTTTAGATGTCTGGTATGTGGAGCGACCACCTGCTCTCACCTGCATTTGCCTCTCCAGGTGAATGTTATAAAATCCTATAAATTATGTGTCCTGTATTAAGCTTATCTCTTTATAAGCCCTGACTACCATGGATGCGTCCTGCACATGTGCCAGCTCCCTATGAGAAATGTAATCATTCTGTACCGTAAACACATCTGAATTAAAAAAAACTAAAAATTTGAGATGAAAAAGTAATGACAGGCTTTTAGATTGCTGTGTTAACATATTTCATGAATTAAGAAGACAAATGAAACCAGCGTTAGGATTAGGAAAACATTAATACAATCAAAATACATCTGCAAGTTTTAAGGTTAAATTTATAAACTAAATATTCTGAGTATATCACACATTTATATCCAACAGTTAAAAATGTAAAAGGTCTTCATGGTAGTATTAGTATAAGCTAAAGTTATAAACAATACTTCATTCTTCAAAAACATTCACTATTAGGTTTTATTTAGCATAAAAACCTGCTATAGTATTTTTATGTTATTGATGTAACATGAGAAGCAGGTTGATGGTCCATTGCTTTGTAGAAATGATTTCTTCTTGAGATTTGAGTTCTTGTTTAGATTATTCTAAAAATACAAACGCTAATCTGAAGGAATATAAAAACCTTTTCTATTGACTTAGCTACATAAGTTGGGAGAATAAATTATTTAGGATGTATTTGTCATTACTAAGCAAAACATAAAATTAATGAGATGGTGTCCATAAGAGATAATAATATTGCTCTCATGAAGAAAATAAATCTAGATCTTATTCTCTCTACTTGTTGGACTTTCAAATCTTCGTTTGTTCTTGCTTCTCAACTACTTTCTTATGAACTAATCTGTCTGACAGGCAATTTACATAAAGATATCCTTTGGTAGGTGATCTAGAAATATAATTTTTATGCATTCATTCTATTTTTAAAAGATGGGCCTCTTAGGTCATTTCTATGGACAATGGCACATGATCAGAGAAATAAATTTTTTTTCTGTATAAGAAAAATGAGCATTTTTTTCCATGGATTTCAATCACTAATCTATTCATGCTAATATAAGCAATTATTGTGTTATTTACACTGTTAATGACAATGATAATATACAGGCTGTCTGAATTTATGTAGAGCTGTGAACCATTGTCTCAAACCCTCTCATGGATTTTTTAAAAATTATTTTCCTTCTTAGCATATGTCCCACTTTGTATCTCACTTACTTGGTTTTCACATGTCCTTTAATGTTGACTGCTAACATCTTGGGTCTGAACAGTTACATTTATTTAAACTTTGTTTTCACATGTGTATTTGGCCTATGATTTACATAATTGTTCCTAACTCGAGTTGTCTCAATGTTAGCAGTCTCATTGGTGAAGGATACTATCAACAAATTACTCTGCTAAAAGTAGATGTGCTCACTCTGTGCCAAATATTGGCCATCAGTAACTGTCACACGCAACTCCGAGGTCAGTTCCTGCCCTCCTTTCCTTACAGTCGGCTGCCCTGGACATCAGCATAGGCGCAACTGAGCTAAGCATGAGTGTTCAGATAGAATTTGGCATGAGGTCACTGACAGCGGAGCTTGGCTTGGGATTTGTTTAAATAAAGTACCTCTGACTGCACTATGGGAAAGGGGAAAAAGGCAAAAGAGAGACAGGAAACTTCTGCCTATTTTTTAGTTCTCTTGGAGGACAAAATGTTTGAAGCCTGGGGAACAAAACAGACAGACATATTAAGAGATTTTTCTGCTATGTCAGTAAATGACAGACAGTTTACATGATACATTGGACCTCTTACAATGAAAATCTGCCAATAAAAAAGAGGGCAGGAAGGCAAATTGATACCTTTATTCATTTATGTTTGAAATGTATTTCCATATCTACATTAAATGAACCACTCTGCTTCTAACCAATGTAAATTCTCCTTGACTTTTTCTCTTCCTTTCAGAGTGTCTTCTGCTTCGTACTTGATTTGTTTTCCTTTCTGTCCCACATGGGTCCCTCTACTAAAACAAGACTCCCTTTTTCACTAGAATCACAAATCTCATCCTCTTCCTTATCTAAAATACAGCTGTTTTAGGCATTGTCCTTGTGTATTATTTTATCTGTCATTTTGCTTTTGGACTTCAAATCAGGAGTGGAATATTGGGAGCAGACTCATGGAGGAGAGCTAAGGAGAAGGAGGAGCAACCCCCAGTAACCTGAGAGCTTCGCAGTGGGAGAAGAGGCGCAGCAGGCTGGGACTCTTCAGCTGGACATTTCACCGAAGCCTGACTAGCTTCTCTGTGCGTATCTTCCGTTGCTGTTCTTCAGAGATTTCTTCTCCTTGGTTTTTCCACTGTTTGCAGTGAGGTTTTTCCTCTTTCCACAGTTTCTGTTTAGCTGTCTTTGTGGCTGAACTCAATCTTGCCTTCACAAGACTGACTGATCTAGCTTCAAACTGTGACTCACACCTATAATCCCAATAATTTTCCAAGGTTAGGAAGAATTGCTGAGCCCAGCTTGAGAAATTTGTTGATGATTTGGTGAGATACTATCTCAAAAATTTAAAAAAAAAATAGAACGTTTTTTTTTTAATCTTCAGTTTTAAAAATTATTAGAAACTTTATAAAGAATATATATATATATATATATATATACACACACACACAAGTATACATATATATAGGATAGATGTAGAGCTACTTTGTCCTAGTTCATTGAGAATAAGAGTTTGTAGTAACATTGTTTTGACAAGATACAAGGTCTGCATCTTTTCCTCTGAATAACTACTATAAAGACAACAATATGCATGGTATTAATTGTAACCATCCTACTAACTTGTTTTGAAACTGTTTCATTGCTATTTTATCTTTTTTCTCATCAAAATGAATAAAAAATAAGAAAAAAACCAGGATGACAGATAAAAAATTAAAAAAGAAGAAAAGTAATTGTAAAAGAGAAAATAAGAAGTTTACACCCAAAAGTTAACCTAGCAATAGCCAACATCCTGACTAAATTAAGCCACTGGAGCTTTTACTTGGCCTTGGGTGTCAATATATATTACTTTATAATTTTTAACTAAGAATTATTTTGATCATTAGATGTGCAGCAGTGAAAAATCTCACTATATGGACTTCCTAAAGTTGGGGCACAGAATAGAGAGAAATAATCAGATTACAGAAAATGTACAGAAATTTAGGAACAGTCATTTAAAAACATGTCAGGGAATCAGAATTCAGAGTCGCAAAGCAAACAAACACATGCCCGCAAGATTATGCCTGGTACTTTTTCTTCCACCCAGGCTTTGACTACCCTTGACCTGCCTATGTTTATTAGTGATGGAGTTTGGCCCCTCCTGTTTGAACATTCTTAAGACAGAAAGATCTCCTGGTTCCTTTTAGCTCTCAGCCCTGACCCTTCCTCTCTCTTCTCACACTGCTCTTGGCTTTCCTTTGCTCAAGGAAGGAGTGATAAAGCAAGGCTCCTTTTTCAGAAATCTTGGTTGTGTTTTCATCATCTCAGCCTCTCCCGCATTCATCTTTAGCAGTGTAGTTTTCTTGCACGTGGGAATCCCTCCAGAAAGTGTATTTCATCATTTTGCTTCTTTCTTTTCCCTCCCCACTTCCCTTCTATCTCAAGCTAACCTCTTGGCCCATTTATGCCTCTCCTTTATTTTCTGGGTCCTTTTGCCCCGACCTTTTCTACTTGGCCCACTTTTTTTAGCTCCTCAGCTTCAAATGCCCAGTTCCAGCCAGTATTTCTTTGATCTGTCCTAGTATCCCATGAGCGGTGACTTCAAAACGGACCCCC
Organism: Myocastor coypus; assembly: GCA_004027025.1. Lineage (NCBI taxonomy): Eukaryota > Metazoa > Chordata > Mammalia > Rodentia > Myocastoridae > Myocastor > Myocastor coypus. The sequence continues at coordinate 45,018 of PVJA010001914.1, forward strand.
ATGGGGCATGGTCTCTGTGCCAGTCACCTTTTATTCTTCCCAAACCACACAGGACCTAGGCACTTAAAATCTGGCAATTTAACCTAGCTCTTGCCTGTATTCTCTCTCAGGTCTTCCCAGTTATTTTGTTTTCTCAGTTATTGTCGCAGGCCTTGCGCCCAGTTGAAATGCAATTTTACTTTCCAGGCATAGGCTGGTGAGGTTAAAGATATCAAAGTTTTATTTCTTTCAGTTAGTTTTGCCTAAAAATAAAAAAGTGACTTAATCATCAAGGAAGTTTTGTCCAATATTAATTTTTAAAACTGCAGAGTAATGAAAGCTCTAACACGAACTTTCATTACCTATTAACTTCAAAATTGATTCCTTGAGTTACTAAGCAATAAAATTTTAATCATTAAGTGTCCAAACCATTTAGACTGACAAGGCCATTTTTTCCTCCTTCTTGTTCCTTCTCTTTTCTGCCGGTTTTGTCATTTACTGCTTTCCTTGCTCTCCCCATTAATTCTAGTGCCTGGATTTCCTCTTGACATAAGCTGCCACATCTTCCAATAAATAATTCAAAAGATGATTTTTCATAGCAGTCAAAGATTACATGGAGAAAAAACCTAAATAACGTACCCAGTTGGGTGACAGTTTAGAGTTCAAAATGTTTACACTGCAAGGACAGACAGGTTAAATGCATGTTTAGTTAAAAATATATTCCCCTTGACTGTGTCTTTTACTGCTGTGGTAATGTGCAGTGATATTTCCCTTGAAAAATGAGGATTTGGATTTCATTTTTATCTTCAAAGAACTAAAATATGGTAGGACATGAAGTAGAACAGATGAGAACTGGATTTTTAGGTTTGGACACTACTTAGTTTTTAAAGAAGAGTATCTTTATAATAAGCTTTGTCTCTTCTAGCTTGATTCCCAAGTAGAGAAGCAAACATATGCCATAACACGTTACATATTTCATCCAGAATTAGTTCACATTCACCACTCTTAGTTACTCGATCAGTTATTTTTTTAACATCTAATAAGTATTTTTGAAAGGACTGGGGATATAGCTCAGTGGTGTAAGCATCTGCCTGGAAGCACAAGGTCCTGAGCTCAATCCCCAGCACTGAAAAAAAAAAGTCTAATAAATATTTTTGACTCATATCACAGACCAGGTAATGTAGAACCAGGGCTAGATGGAATTTAAGTTATAGTTGTGACTAAGAGTCAAAGATGCATTCCTCAATGAGGCTCAGAGTTTGAGCTAACTCAACCATATAACATACCCATGGCAGTAAGTACGTCAGAGAAAATGCAATGGAGGAAAGCAACGTAGTGTAAGGCACTTGTAATGCCAGCTAAGGTGAGATGGTGCAAGCACAAAGCGTGGCAGATGGCAGAAGAGTTAATCATTGGACATGACTTGAGGATGCGTGCTCTAGCCTGAGGAAAGCAGGGCAGGGACACAGGGCAGGGAGCAAGCTTGGCATCTTTGAGGAAAGCAGCCATGGCTAAAAGTAAAGCAGGAAACAAATATGGATGCAATGGGGGAGGAGTCACATTAGATAAAGCCTTCATCTCTTACCTTCCATGCATTGAAAAGAAGAATTTCAAACAGTGAAGTAAAGGAAATCTATCTTATTTTAATCAGATAATCCATGTTGCAAAACTGAGAATAGACAGGAGGGAGAAAGACAGACTAGAGATCTACTGGTACTACTGCATTAATCCGGGTGAAGGATTAGAGTGGTTTAGACCACGGTGGTGGCAGTAGATGGTATAGCAGTGGTTAGCACTACAACCTCTTTGAAGCAGAGACTGCAAGATTTATTGATGCTCAGATGTGAGGTACAAGGAAAGGAGCCACGTGAAGAGGGAGTCTATGGATTTGAGAGTGAGGAGATGACAAAAAGAATCACTATTTCCTGAGTTGGAAAAGATTGGAAAGACACATCTTTTGTCTTCTTCTTCTTCTTCTTGTTCTTCTTCTTCTTCTTGTTCTTCTTCTTGTTCTTCTTCTTCTTCTTCTTCTTCTTCTTCTTCTTCTTCTTCTTCTTCTTCTTCTTCTTCTTCTTCTTCTTCTCCCTCTTCTTCTATCAAAGTGATAGGTATAAAGGGAGAGATCCAAGAGGTCAAGTTTGGCTGTGGGGATTTCAAACTACAACTGTATATGCAGGAGGAGATACACAGAGGGCAGTCAAGTGCTGGAATCCGGAGTCTTCAACATGCGAATGGTGCTCAAAATCAGAAGATTAAGTGACATCAGTCAGAGTTAATAAAGACACAAAACATGACTCATAAATATAAGGAAAATGAACCTGCGAAAGGGCAGCCAGTGGGTCATACAAATCTCAGGAGTGTACTTTCCTGGAAGAAGATGTATGTTCATAAAATTCTGCTGGTGGCCCAGTGAAGCAAGAACTGAGAAGTACAGTTGTCCTGTCTTTTGAGTCACTTTTAGGTCAGCTATGCAAAGATCAGGCTTTGCCCTCTGTATCTATTTTTGCTGCCTTGTGCAGATTCAACTCATTAGGTTGAGAGGGAGATTTCCCTTCTTCCCTCACAATTATCTAGGGAGCTTCCCAAATGCTAGTCCAGGAGTCTATATTTCTCCTGCAAAGAGCCTCTTTGGGTTGAAGATATGTGTATGTTCCTTCATTAGTATTACCAAACAACCCCCGAAGTTCACAGTCAGGTGAGCAGCGTCTTTTCCAAAGCCTCAGTCCAACTCCACAGCAACGCTGGGCCCCAGGAGGGGGTAGGGAGTGAGGATGAAAACTTCTAAAAATGGGAGTGCATTTTTGAAATATTGCATTTTAAAATGATTTAAGTACTTAACAAATGGCTAGAAAGTGACTATAGATGGAAAACCAATGCTATAAAGCAACAGCCATAAAGACAGTGGAGAGTCTGTAATGACCAAGCCACAGACATACATTCAAAGGGAACAAGGCCGAGTGTGGCTTACAAAGGAACGGCTGTGAAGTGTGAGTGCATGGCTGGAAGGGGCGGAGGAGAGGGCTTAGGAAGAAGGAGTGGGAAGGCTGCCAGCAGAATTCTTTCTCCAGAGATAGCTCGAAAGGGAACATAAATAAATAACAGTGATTCATTCTCTGTGATGCCATAAACCGTGTGCAGCAGACCTTATTTACGTAGGAGAGAGGCCTGTGATGACTCCAGTTTATTTGTGAGAACGTGGAAAAACGATTGCATCGACTCAACTCACCAGTCTGCAACATTGTCCATTTTTATTTTCTTTGGAGAAAAACGTACTTGGAGGAAATGCTGAAACTAATAGGAGCTGATGGCAGTGCTCTGAACTCGGTGTTTAACTTTTCAAGGAACTGCTTATTAAGTCCATTGCGAAGTCTTTGAAACACATGGCCTTTCAAGTGAGAATTTCTGAGCAAAGACATCTGTCTCTTTTATTCACAGAAATAAATCATATGGAACTATATATTAAAAGACATTGTGCTCTTAGTGCTATCAGCTATAATCCATTTATCTTTCGATGTCTCTATCCATCCATAACTCTATCATCTATCATGGATGTCCAAGATTGAAAAACATTTTGACATTTTCCTACACAAACAATGACAGCTCACACAGCCATTTGGTACAGTATCTCCATGAAGCACTAGATGAATTTTTCAGTCTGCAGAAATAAGAAATCATGTCATGATTGCAAACGATCTTTTCTCCATCTGCATGGAGCGAGTGGCCCCTTACGTGGCACAATTGTCTCAGCACAAAAGTGTAGCAAATTATTCTAAAATATCTTTTATATGGTGCTGATAATACCGTTATAATCACTCAACATAATTTCATAATCACTCAACAAATATTTGCAAAGAGCTTAACATGAAAAAGCCACTCCACAAAAGGAAATCTTAATTTCTGGCCAATTTTCAAAGCTACAAACTATGCTATTATATTCTCTGAAACAAACTATTGTAAACATCCTAGAAGAGGCTTGAGGAAGCTTTCTCCAGAACAGGGTTCTTAACTGAGGGCTCGTGCAGCGGCTCCAGTAGTCTGGGGCTCCCTGCCAAGTGCATGTAAAGTTGTGTACGTTTACTGTATCTGTATATCTGGGAACAGGGGAAAGTCCATTGTCTTCACATAGTTCCTAAAGAGGTTACTAATCCACAAAAAGTAGAACATGGAGATTGTAGGACACCGATGCTTGGAATGCCAAGATTTCCTGGTTTAGTTTCTACATTTGGTAGTAGCAGGGATGTATGTATGTTCTACTTATCTTTTACAGAACCGAGTAAATGTGCAGCTGGCCTCTGGCTTACTCTCTGAGTTCACCGTACATCATCATGTGCTTCGTTATCTCAATGAATTTCTTCTATCCATTCAGTTCTTAGTCTTTTAACAAGCTCAGCTCTTTCTGTTTTACCAGGCACTATGTGGCAAAGGACGAGGCAAAACAGTCAGATGGTGGCAAAACTTGAAGATCTGTTTTGAAGGTTCTTCTGACACTGTACTAAAATCAAGTTAAAATGGATAAAAAGACTTAGGTATTACAATAGGGACACTGAACCTCCTCCGGGCACATAAAATGGGTAGAATACTTGAAGATACAGGTATGGGCAAGAGCATTCTGTACAACTCCCAATTGCACAAGAAATAACATCAGCTATCAATAAATGAGAATTATTTCAAATTATAAAGCTTTATTACAGATGAAATAGCTAGGAGAGTGAACAGACAACCTCCATAATGGGAAAAATATTTTGTTGGGTATTCTTTATACAAAGGACTAATATCTACAATATGTATAAAGAAATTAAAAAACATCTCTCTCCAAATAAAATTTTAAAAAATTTAGAAAGGGGAACACCTGAGATTGGTAGACATTTCTCAAAAGAAGTACATGTGGCCAACATGTATATGGAAAAAGTTCTGCATCTTTGATTACTAGAGAAATGTAAAGCAAAACAGTAATATAAGATTCCTTCGGCTTCAGAAAAAGAAAGGTGAGTTTGAAGCCAGGCATGATAGCTCATGCCTGTAACCTCAGCCCGCAGGAGGCTGAAACTTGAGGACTGCTACGAATTCCAGTCCAGCCAGCACTACCTAGTGAGTTCAAGCCAACCTGAACTAGAGGTAGACCTTATCTCAAAAACAGAATAAATAAATAAATAAATAAATAAGATACAACCAAGAACTCAAAAAGCAACAAATGCTGGCCAGCTGGTAGGAAAAGGAAACCATTCTATATTGTGGGAATTTAAAGTCATGCACCCAGTATGCAAATCAAGACTGGCAAGTCATTCAAAAATGGAAATTTCATTGCACCCAGCTCTACCTCTGGAGGTCAAGGTGGGTTGTGATAGGGTGGGGAATGAAATGGAAGTCAGATCAATTTGGGTGCTATGTGTATGCGTACTGGTTCCCCACGATGAGTGGAATAATTAGGTCTCATACACAGGTACTAATTTCAAGAAGAAACAAAAAGTCTTTCTATTAGTTCCACTCTATGGCTCTCTACATCCAGTTAGATACTGTAATGCATGTGTGGAAGAAAGGATTCAAATAAAAATAAGATGAGGATTTATTTAAAGCAAACCTACTTGCATGAAAAATAAAGTCAAGTGAAGACAGAAGTAGACAAAATGATCAACGTCTCCATAGATTCTGTGAAGAGCCTTTCCCTTGCATGGCCTTCTTTCTAGAGCTGCGTGTTAACATAAAGCTTCCTCCATTCCAGAAAATGCACTTGACGCCTGCAGATCAGGGCCAGCTGCCTGTGGCTTGGGCTGTGACCATGTTCAGGACTTCTTCCAGTCTGAGCTCCCCGGCCCCACTGCTTTAGCTGTTTACTCCTCTGTTCTTCCAAGATCCAACACAGAGTCCGTGTTCGGGATATTTCCATTGTCCCCTAGAGAAGGCGCTGACATCCACTCTTGGTAGGCCTGTTCCTATCAGATTGCAGAACAGCAGGGTCAGTGCTGACCTCTCGGAACTGTTCCCAAGCTCTGGGACAGCTCACCCTGTGGGTGGCAGGTGGGTGATGCACCTTATGGAGATATGTAAGTCAACACATGCATACGCACTGCACAAAGGCGTGAGATGAGCCCTTTTATGGTGTTGGTTTGTATTTTTTTGTTTCCTCACTTAAAAGAGATCCCTTGTCTCTCCTGCCCAGTCTCAGAGTTTCCTCCATTGCTCATCCATCCCTTCTTATATCACTTATGCCAACCACCTGCATTTCCCAGACATGACATGAGCAGAAAGATGTTGTCATCTATTGGTTTTACATCTGAAAATCCATCTTAATTTGCTGGGCTGGTGATACTGGGAATATTTAGCTATGAAGTGAGAGCTTTGTTTCTAATTAGCCTTTCTAAAATGATGAATAGGATCATGCAGGATATCTGTGATTTTACAGTATTAGGGGAGCATGCAAATCAAGGGATGGACCATGTGCTAAAATTGTATTAGGATCTGATTATCCTGAATTCATTTTCATGAAGGACTCTAGCCCTGGCATAATCCCCTCTTCCTGCCTGTCTCTGCTCGAGATCACACAATCACATATGTTATTTTCATTTTAATTTATTTAGAGAGATTTCAGAAGGCCAAGAAAGGGGAAATGCTAAATTTAAAGTTTACCGAGTATTTCCTAGTTTTGTTTTCCATAGAAAATTATCCTGTGGAAATGACCACAGCACTATACAACACACCCCTTCAAATTCCATTTTCCCCTTATCAGGCTTGTCAGGACAGAGCCCTGGAAAAAAGCTTATATTTGAGCAAAGTTCAAACCTCAAAACTTCTGTAAAGAGCCAGAGTGAGACCAGAGGAGAAAACTACTATGAAAGAAGGATGCAGTCATCTCGAATTAAAAGCAGTTATGCGATTCACTTAGTGTCCTGCTCACCGCAGCCTTGGGACACACTGGAGAGCTTCAGGGACTCATTGTCATTCACATGTTCCATCCAAGTGGCAAAACACTTAAGAGGAACATGGTATGATCCAAATTTTAAAGTATTATTTTCCTACATTGTTCTATTCCCAAATTGAAGTAGTGTAAGGCGGGATTTCAGTTGAAACTCTGGCAAACTAGAGATGACCAAAAGGGAGAGAGCGATGAGAACTTCTACAGCCCGTGGTAGGGAGCATTATGCAACTTCCCACTATGCAAATTTTTGTCATTGTAAATTCTGCTACCTTTTAAGGGAAAAATACCATCAGCCTGCAACTTGAGAGCTTTTATGAGAACCAGGAAAAGGCTTTTCCTTTACTCACATCTGTCTTCGTTTGCTGCGTGTGTGCTCTGAATTTCATGCTGGCTGGCTCAATCTGAAAAGCACAAGATGATTTGCTTAAATCAAGCAAATGTGTGTGTCCTTGGTCCACAAAGATATTTTTTAAATTGTATGAAAATCAGCTTGCTCTTGCTTTAGACTCCATGGTTTTCATTATCCATAGCTTTCACAAAAAGAACAAGAAATAACAATGTGTGTGATCTATACTGTTGAATAGAGTTGTGGTCTATGTATGGGGGTGAGACAAAGGATTATGTTTCAAGTGACAATTTTACCCCATTTACATTTCTATGTCACTAGATAAATATCTTAAATTATTATTTTTTCTTTCCTTCCACATTCAGGCAGTTAGCATCATGGAAATAATAGAAATATTATTCTTATATTGATTTCACTAGGTTCTCAAACGTGTTTTTGAGAATTGCTTTTTAAAACATCTTCCCAATACTTATGAAAAATAGTACTTCATTGTATTTGCTCATCAATCTCAACTCATTTTTCTAAACCAAATTATCAACGTTTTCAGTAGGAATTCATCCTGGAACACAAGATGCATGAGAGACTGAAAGTTGGAACCCTACAGTTGACACCTACTCATTTAAGTCTGGGAAATAGTCCATGTGCTTCACTCCATAGATTTATTCTCTTATTGAAACTCCTAAGTCTTTGCAATTAAGTGCCACTCATTGGCCATGGCTTTTCCAAGGTGGCATAATACATTGTATCAGGAGCCTATTGCATCAACGTCTTTTGTTGGGTTAAGTCCCCTTAAAATTTCTAAATTGGAACTTTCATCACTAATAATGTAGTTAACCACTTGGCTCCTTTTCCTCCAAAATGGCCAAGTCAAGAGTAATTCTGTGGACATGTGGTGGTGTGACCCAAAAGTATCTTCAGGAACTATTGGTTGGGAAATTCTGCTTACAGTCTTTGGCCTTGACCTGGGTCTGCATGTCTGTAATCCCAGCACTTAGGAGGCTGAGGCATAAGACAAGTTCAAGGCCAACCTGGGTTACATACTGAAACTCTGCCCCATAAAAACTACTAGTAGTGCCCATAATCTTTCAGTTTCCCTCCTCTAGGTAAGAAGCTAAGCTCTTAGGAAGCACTTAAGATCTCATTATGTAAATTACTACTAAGAGTCCTAAAATGTGACGCTGAATACAGCGAGTGTGTTCAGTCAGAGACTACACAATTCGTTCCAAATTCCTGGCTCAATAACAAATAGGGCCTTTCGGCCAGAACCGCCATCTTCCAGTAATTTGTCAAAATGAGTAACACAAAGGGCAAGAGGAGGGGAACCCATTATATGTTCCCCAGGCCCTTTAGAAAGCATGGGGTGATTCCTTTGGCCACATACATGCGAATCTACAAAAAGGGTGACCTTGTAGACATCAAGGGAATGGGTACTGTGCAAAAAGGAATGCCTCACAAATGTTACCATGGCAAAACAGGAAGAGTCTACAATGTTACCCAGCACACTGTTGGCATTGTTGTAAACAAGCAAGTTAAGGGCAAGATACTTGCCAAGAGGATTAATGTACATATTGAGCATACTAAACATTCAAAAAGTCGTGATAGCTTCCTGAAACGTGTCAAGGAAAATGATCAGAAAAAGAAAGAAGCCAAAGAGAAAGGTACTTGGGTTCAACTGAAGCCCAGCCTGCCCCTCCCAGAGAAACGCACTTTGTGAGGACCAATGGGAAGGAACCTGAGTTGTTGGAACCTATTCCCTATGAATTCATGGCATAAACTGGGATGTAGTTCTGCCATTCACCACCTAATTGACAGCTTAAATGTTCTAGGTCCTGTATAAAAATAAAATTGCTCTGTGCTGTAAGGGTGATTTCCTTAGTTGAAGAGGTATGTGGTGCCTTCTTACCTCAAACATATCTCTGCTGGGACTTTCACTGTGGTGAGTAATTGTGTCTGGTCTTTACTCTTCAGTGTTTTCTTGCTGAAAAGTATTGCTGAAATACTGTGCAGGTATATACCCAAATATTTATAAAATATTTATATTGGCTTGAAGATCTTGTAAATCACCATTGGGAAAAGATGTATTCAAATAAATGGGAGTCACTTAAGAAACAAATGTAAGTCCATTTCAGTTAAATAAATTGCTTAAAGCACCAAAACAAAACAGAAAAAAAAAACAAAAACAAAAACAAAAAAAACCAAATAGGTAGGAAGGAGCTCAATAAATAAATGAATGAACTGACTCAGATTCACTCAAGGAAATAGTTCTGGTGTGCATGTCAGGGGCTCTGGCACTAGCGAGTGTGAGCCTTGGGTTAAAGAAAGTAAAGTATCATTGATTGTCTAGGTAAGCATTTAAATCATGTTAATCAAACAGACTGTGCTCATGAGCATTTGGTGGGTGCATTTCACGCCTTCCTTCTCCATCTTAGATGCCTTTGGTCTCAGTAGTGACTCACCTTCACTATCTTAGTCTCCTGGTGGGACCTAATCAATGCCAACCACTCCTCCAAGCAGTGGGGGCTTCCAACACATTCAGCCATTTTTGCTGCATGTGAGCCTCAGCCATTCGGAATCGTCCTGCACAACTAAGCTTGGGCTCGCCTCCCACTGACCGTCATGACTTCCTATCAGGCCTGCAACCTCAAATATTGCTAGAAAGCCATAGGGACTTTTAGTGTTCCTTTTACTTTGCTGTTAAGTGCTGTCACTTCTAAGAGCACTTTTTAAAAATCATTCCTATTAAAAAATATTCCTGTGAAAGTTGTCAGAATGGGTGTAATCATCATTAATTTAGCAATTCTCAAAGGTAACCCAGAGTTCATCCAGCTGCAGTTTATTCCATTGATCACAATAATTCACCCCACCCAGAACTTTCCCCGTGAAAGGAATCTCCTTGGAGCAGCCATCTGGATCGCATTACCCTAATCAGAGCTCACGGAGCAGAGGAGGTGCAGACATTATTTCCACGGAAGACTCAGGCTCGCTAGTTCTTGGCCGCCTTAGCCTCCTTCCCTCTACTCCCCTCTACTCCCCTTCCATCCCCTCCTGCCTCCTTTTTACCTTTCCATTTTCCCTTTCTTTTTTCTCCAATCAATGATATTTGATTTTTTTAATTGACAATACAAGACTACAGTCGGTTTTATGTTCTCTGAATAATGCACATATCTGTAAACTACCTTCCCCATTTATGTGCATTGGGCTTATGCAGGGAGCTGGTCTAAGCTAAATACCTTCCCTCTTGCAGATAATTGTGTGATTGGAAAAAGTTTTGGTGCCATTTTGGATGGTCTTGATCACAAATCACTGGCCCTAAATTTAGCTTACAGCTTTCTTTCTGCTTTTAATTGCCAGAAATTTTTACACAGCTATCTACATACTTTCATATGTTCCCATGAATAAAAAGCTGGGCTATGAATAAGGCATGCTGAATGGGTAAGTACAAAGTTATTGACAAATGGAACTGACAACTGCAATCCTAAAACATTTCATTCATAGTAGATCTCATTTAATATCTCGAAACCCCTGGAATTTTGGTTCCCTGTTTCTTATTTATAACTTAAATAAATGAGAGAAAATATTTATCAGGTCCCAAGTCAATTAGTACTTAAGACTTTTACCATCATATCTATTTCCTTGCTATAAAAATAAATGTCAATAAAATGTAAGTATATCTTTCTGTCTTTCACTTTACAACCTCCCTTAGAGGTTGCCTGAATAATTGATGAGCATTTGATCTGTGTGGATATCAACAGAGTTAATCAACAAATGTTGGAGTTTTTTCCAATGTTGTTTTCTAAATAGCTTAAAATAGGGTAATTTAGACTTGCATTGCTTATGGAAAAAGGGGACATTTTATTTATTACAGTCTGAGTCTCAGTCTATCGACTTAGAATCCAATAGGCTTAAAATAAGAAATATATCTAACAACTGTTGCCTTAAATAAACAAAATGTTTTCTCACATAACCAAAAGTCTAAAAACTGATAGTCCAAGGATTTTGCAGAGAGGTTAAAGATGTTTTCAAGGAATCAGGCCCCTTCAATTAATTGCCTGTATGACCTTCAATCTTAAGGTTAAAAAATTACGTGGCAACTCCAGCCATGACATGCTTATTCCAGACAGAAAGAATAAAGCGAGAACAGACAAGGCTTTGCCACTCTCAGTGAGAAGTCTGCTGTCAGTCCTGTGGGCCACAACAATTCATATCACCACCCTTCACAAAAAGTGAGAATGGAGATTTTCTGCTAAATTTTGGTGAAGAGGAGTGAGAGGTTGGAACAGAATTCTACACAAAACTGAGTCACAATGCTCAATGCACATGGTTCTGAGCAACAGATAGACAGCTTTTCATAGTTATCACACATGCTTCTCAGACCACACGGACTTGAGGACAAAGTAAGAATTAGAAAGATTTCCTGAGTATTTATTTCTGATTCTTTCCAACTTTGTCTTTTAAAACAATGGGAACTTTCTGTATCCTTCCTAAATATATCTGTGATTCCCGCAGAACATCTTGCAAGTGCTCATGAACTCTGGTGGGAGACATACCACCTGTGTTCGCCTTTCCCTTTTCCTACACTGGCCTCATGTGGCAATCACAGGCAGAGGTGCCTGATGTATCTGAGAGAGCTCGAGCTGCTGTTAGCACCCCAGGACCCTCTGGTTCCCACTGCCATTGCCACTGGTGAGACTTTCCTACAAAGGAGCCAGGTTCTGCAGAAGCCATCCCACAGACCCAAACCCACAACCCAGCTGCGTTCCTCTGGAGTCTGAGTGGTGAAGACACAACCGAAGTTGTTGGTCAGAACCCTTCATCACCTCTGAGTTCCACAGGTCACATCTTCCTCCTCCTCACTTCCTACTCCTTGTGGAGTTTGGTTGGAAATATTCTTTCCATGCCAGGTTTGGAACACTCCTAGAGGTCAGTGACATCACATAGGTTGTTGCTGGGACACATGTATAAGCCCAGCTGGGTTGCAATCAACCTTCTTTCTGTTTCTTGGGATGTCTTTTCTGGACCAAAGCTTATGCCTTGCATTTCCTTGTAGATTATTTTCTTGTTTAAAAAACTCTGGAAACTTTCATAAGCCTGGTGCAAATTTTGCACAGATGTCTTAAAAAACTAATTCATCCAACTCAAGGGGTAAAGTCACTTGAGGCTCCCAAGCTAGTGTCACTAGAGCAGAGGTAACACTAAGTGCTAAAAAACTTGTTTCTTTATCTTTATTCTATCCATACCCATTCCCACCTGTCTGTATTTGAGGTGGTCAGAATTCAATAGGGATTTACTATATAAGTTCCATATTCCATATACATTTTCATTTAAATTGACCTATGATATATGCTTTCACATCTTAGATCAGATCATACACTTACATTCTGGGCTGGCCAAATAGCTCAGCAGATTAAAGTACCTGCAAGCAGGTGCAGGGGCCAGGGTTTTGAGCCTAGGGGCCTGCCATGCTGGCCCCACCTCCAGGGTGCACTGACATGGCAATTGAGACTGGGCATGGTGGTGTGGGCCTGTAATCCCAGCTCTTGGGAGGCTGTAAACAGTCTAATCACTACGAGTTCAATCTAGTAGTGAGACCCTGAATACCCTGCAGACCTTTCCCCCCACCAAAAAAAAAAAAAAAAAAAAAAACCTGAGAGGTCACAGTATATTCAACTTATTCAGAATAAGTTGCTCTTTGAATCTGCTATTTATTTGTTTGTTTGTTTGTTTGTACCAGGAATTGAATTCAGAGTCTCGTACTTCCCAGGCAGGTACTGTGTCTCTGAGCTGTATTCCCATCCCTTTGGATCTGTTTATACTGCTAGACATGTAGAGGAAATTTGTCAGTTTGCTTAAACAGACCACTTTAATCACAGATATTCACCTCAAGCCCATCCAAAGAGGTCATATTAGGGAGTACTTAAAAGAAGTAGAAGCTACAATATTATCATTCCTCCTGTCCTTAATTCTGAGTTTGAATTTCTACACAGAATTTTATCTATGCAAGGAAAAATCTGGTAGCAATGTCGAAGAAAGACAGGAGTTCAGAGATAAGAAAACAATAGAAACAAAAAACCAAGCTATCACTGTTCCTGAGGTCACTTCCAGCATAGCCATAAATGAAAGCGCTGGTGAAAATCTGTGCCAAATTGTACATTCCTTAGAGGTATTATTATGTTCAGATACAAGAACATACATTCGACTTTAAAACGCACACAAGGAGCAATGTAATGCCAGTAAAATAATATCAATTGTGAGTATCACATGCAAAAGCGCTCCTCCTGCATGCATAAATGGAATGTTTAGCTTTCCCAGCACAAGGCAAGTTATTGGAGAAGCATTTATGTAGTGAATAAAAATAAGCATAACTTCTTAATATGCCATACCAATGCTCTCAAGAGAGCTGAATGTCTAATTTCTACATGTAATTTGCTCCAGAAAAATTAGAAAATATAAGGGAATTGGTAAACTGGGCAAATATTCCATTTTGCAAAGACATAGGTTTTGGGGCAATATTTCTTAAGTAGCCCCTTAAAAAAAGACCAATGTCTGCCTAGCAAGCACAAGGACTCCTCGTTGGATTCCGGCTACTACATGCTGTGCCAGTCCTGGAACTGTGGGCATACCTTGCCAACCACTGAAATCATGTGTGGTAGCGCACACCTGTAATCCCAGTGCTAGGGAGTCTGAAACAGGAGGATCACTACAAGTCTAAGCTTCATAGTGACACCCTGTACCAAATAAATAAAAGATTAAAAAATATTTTTAGAAAACCCTTAAAACAGTGAAGACAATTGCTCTGTTGCTTGCAATTTGACTTTGAGTGTTGGGTCATTGAGATTCATTAACTAAATGAGTTCCCAAACCTGGGTTGAAGACGTTGAGGTATCAACAGTTCTCACATTGTTCCTCTTTCACCTGAGGTAAATTATTACTCCTAAGAAATAACTTTTCTTTTTGGCAAGTCACTTCCTGAGACACTAACAGGCACTGGAACTTTGAAATAGATAATTCACCTCAGATGGGTTATGCTATTTATTTCCAGACACCAGTTTATTTTTTTTCTTTGATGATTCAGTCAAATCCTTATTAATAAAATATGTGCTACTGGAAAGGAAAGACACCTTTGTTACTTAATCCATGAAAGTCATTTATATTTGGCTTGTATAAATGTCACGAAGAACAGGAAAAAAGTATAATTCATGAGCAGAATGCATTTTTATGCTTACTGTTCCCTTGCCAAATTAAGTATTATGGTTGGAAATTTAGGGTGGAGGCTCACTTTGGAAAAAAGAAATCAGATTATCTAGAGCTTGCTTTCATCATCAAAAGCCTTTGGATGGATCATCAGTTCTTAAGTGGATAGTAGAGATTACTCTTGCATTGCACAGATAGTGCCACACTCTAATAAGGAATGGTCGAAGTTCCTTCCTTTGATGACAAAGTTCTCCTACATTGCTTTCAATACTTACTTTTGATATAGTAAAAGTAGGATGGAAAAATACCTCCTCCACATTGGAAACAAAGCTTTTCAGAACTTAACTCAAGGATGCCATCTTTGTGGTTCTTGCTCTTCCTTTTCAAAACTGTTTTGAAGGATTTATTAATCTCCAGATTTTAGAGTAGAGAGGAAAATTACAAAGTTTATTTTTAAGAGATAAAAAATTGCTTGAAATTGATTTATCTTTACCTTTGTTATGAGAACAATGTTATTTCAGTCACAAATATTTAGGACTTGGGAATAGGTGTTCACACCCCTGTGGGAAAGGCATGCTTAGTTCAAAAGTGCACTGGATGTGTCAGGTGCTGCACTCAATTTTTTTAAATGTTAAAAACAAAGTTATTTTAAAATACTTTTATTTTTACCTGACATTAAAATGTACAACAAAAGCACCAGCATTTCTTTATCTGATGCTCCAGCATACAAGGAGTTGAAAATCATTTCCTCATGCAATGATGTGAGGTGCACAAATAGTGAAGAGTCTCGTTTCATTTCTGCACACGTATCTTATGGTGAGAAAATTGGAGACAGGTAACAAGAAATAGTAGGTGTATAAATTGCTATACGTTTTCATGTTTACAGCCTGTGATATTTAATATCATCCTGGGAATTTTCTGTGAATTTCCCTATGAATTTCCTATTTCAGGATGGGCACATTTCTTTCACTCTCAGAAGAATTCTTCAGATATTCGAACTCTTTTTTCCAATACAACCTTTTAAAGAAAGCAGCAAATTCATGACTACTATTTTATGCTACAGAAGTTATTTTTCAGCTCTGTTTATTTTTCTAGCCAAGGTGAAAGCCACCTCACCAACACCCTCACGCTATACAACAAACACCCCAATCCAAATAAACCATTGCAAGAACCTGAAATTAGCCAATTTAGCCAATGCTGTATCTTCCACTTATTGCATATTATTCATGTGAAGTATGAGCAAAATTTGACACCTGCCTTCTTATTTCTAGCCTTTGATGCATGTATATGCTTTGTTGCCCAATGAATCAAGGCAGTACTATATAAGAAAAGTAAATTTAAAGCTTCTGTGACTTAGTTTATCTTTCTGTTAAATATGATAGTACCAATTTTAGGTATGTTAGGGATTACTATTAGAATAAAATTAATTTTTTAAAAAGTGTGAAGAAAGCTTAAGCCAAAAACACCAACACATTAAGGAAATTTCTTGCACAGCTTGAAAGCTTGTGTCTAATTTGCCTAGCGACTGACTGTGATCGTGTTTTTACCACCAGAGCTCTCATTGCCATGGGTAATGTAATCCAAATATTTTAGTTCTCAGTGAAAGAGCTGGGAGTAAACAAGACAAACACTGCATGATAATTGCAGCCATAGAGCCTGAATATAACAGAGATTTGAATAAGGAAATCTGATTTGGTGGTAAGCCTAATAAAACATAGGAATATTTGTTGATGGGCAAAAGGAGGAGATGGATTGAAATCATGCTGAGTTTCCTGCTAAGAGAGCAATTTGACTTGGGATAAAATAATATTCACAGTTTCTCTTTGGATTCACTGTTGCTCCTGGACTCCCTGTAGTTTGAACCTTGTAAGGGTCATCTGTGCCTCTGTCATCTCTAATTCTCTCCACTTCAATGAATCACACTTCAGGCTGCCAGGATGACCACCCAGAAAGTCCTGTTTATGTAGAACTTGGCTTCCACAACGAAGCTCATTTCAAATCCTCAACAGCTGAGATGGAGCTGCATAGTCTTCTGTTTGCTTCTTTAAGACTCAATAACGAAGTGGCAGTTGATCTATTGGGATTTGCATGTTACCATTGCCTGTACAGTATTGGACATGTGAGGGTGGGTGCCTATAGCCTAGATTGCCTTCTTGGTTTAAAATAATGGCAATGGAAGGAAAGTCGGGCTACATGTGAATGAGGATATTGAGATTAAGTAGATTCAGAAATAGGTTATCTAGTAATTTATACTTGCATACGTGCCACTTTCCTCTTTTTATCTGACTTTATGATCTTACTAATTTAGGCACTAAAGTAGTAAAAGACTAAGATAAACTCTCTTAGCTGAATCCATTGTGATGGCACTGTAAAGCCTAGGGAAGACTGAGGAAAATTTTGCTATATGTAGAAGTTTTTGAATGTTCATTGGATGTGATGCGATTTGTTTTTTCTGTATTTAGGACAGGGTCTACAGGGTCTACAGGATCTCAATACACAGATCAGATCTGCTTCCCAAGGACTGAGATTACAGGTGTGTGCCACCATAGTAAGTCTCAATCTCCCTCTCAGTGTGTCCCAGGGGTAGGGCCGGCACAGCAGGGCCCAGAATTGAATTCCTGCTGCTGCGCTCTGCCCAAGCAGGCTCTTAAGACTGCTGAGCTATCAGGCCAGCCCTGTGATGCAATCTTGCTTATTATGCCACTCTAGAAAAAGAAGTTAACTGGTAGAAAATCATTGGAAATAGAAAAAGCTTTTGTCCATTAAAATGTAAACTGTCCTTTTATCTTGTGGATATTCAACAATTTTGTTAGTTTTCCATTTATTTATGATTTTGAGCCAAAATTCCTGATGTCTAAGGCCCATATTCCTATGGCCTTTTAATTCTCCAGATCTGTCACACAAAATTTTTTCCACCATTAATTAATGACTTTAGTACAATCTTTGATGAATTTATTCTTATGTTTGTATGAGATTCATGACTGTACCTTCTTTTAAAATTTGTTCCTTAAAAAGATATAGATAAATGTTCTCAATCAGTTTTCTGTAACAGATATTAACTTATTATAAAAAATGTCTGAAAGGCTAAAGATAAATATTATGAAGGTAGAGTTTAGAGGACACTAAAGTTACATTGTCAGGCATGATTATCAGGAGTACACTTTAAGGGGAAGCAATGGAGAAGCTTCTAGAATCAATATTAATAAGGCAAGACCTCAACAAGAGAAGATGGAGTGAAGGAGACACTGATAAATAAATAAAATTCTAAACACTAACTCAGTTTCATATTACTCTTAGCAGAAGCCATTTACTTAGGCAAGCTATTCATTTTAAACTTAAGTAAATTGAAACTTTCCAAAGTTTGCAATTACCTGTATTTCTCATATAATTTATTGGGAGGTAGATTATATTTTTCCAAAGTGACTTTAATATCTCATATTTCACATATCCTACATACAATGTGGTGTCTTTTCATGTTCTGTTTGAATCTGAGTGAATTGATGCTACTATATTATTGATGCTATTCTTTTGAGACAGGCACTTTTGAAACACAGCTCCTGTGTTGGGAAGAAGCCCAAGCAGCTTGGAGAGAGATTCACCTGGAAAAGTGCACATGACAGGGAAACACAGCCCCACACTTAACCTACCGCCTAATTTCTCCTAAGAGCCGCCATCTTGGAAGTGGTTTCTTACATCCTAACCTGAATTATTTCAGCTGATGCCTAATGGAGCAGAGAGATAAGTCTGTTCCACAAAGCCATATTCATACTGCAGATTTGTGAGCTAATTGTTCATTGTTGCTTTGAGAAGGTGTTTTTTTCACGTGGCTTGTTTGTAGCAACATGATATGTATTGTTATACCAATTACTGACCATTTTCATTTTGAATATTTCTCAACAATTAAAACTCTTCTAATGAAGAAGTGTTATACAAGAGCTATATTACATGAATACATCCACAGGAACTAAGAAATCGAGATGAATGGGAAACCCCATCACATAGCCCATGTTCCTTCAGACCCATTTGGAGCTCAGTAAATGCATTTCGCTTATAATTTATGTGACCATTTGAAGAACAAATTCATGGTAATTGTTTGCTATCATCACTGGTATTGGTAATTAAAGATTTGATTGGAAAGTTCTGTGTATCTTTTGCATGGGGGCGTGCCCTCTAGGGGGCTTATTGCCCATCTCATACTTATTGGCTCTGCATGCAGACCTTACCATTGTTTTAAAAGCTTCAAATTACAATCAGCAGATTTTACAAAAACTTCTTTTCAGTATTAACTGAGGTGTAAAAATTTTCAGTTTTCAAAATTCATGCCATTTTTTGCAGACATTGATTTTTCTCATTACCCTTCTACCTCCTTTCAAGCAGATTTGGCTACCAATTATACATAACATAAAGTTTACCACTGTAATGTACAATTCGGTGGTGTTAAATATGTTCACATTATTGTGTGGCCCTCAGTCACCATCATCCCTCTCCCGAAAGTTTTCACCATTCACCTCCCTTTAGACCTTCTATCTCTTTTAATTGGTCTGTTATTGTGACTATGTTCTGTAAGTGATAGCAGACAATATTTGACATCTTGTGTCTACTTTGTTGACCTGAGTGTAATGTTTCCAAGGTTCACCTCTGTTTTGCATATAGATCGTGGTATCTTCCCTACCCATTAAGTATATTTTGCATATGTAAGAGTTTTGCATGTCTATAATCCCAGTCCAGAGGGAAGTTGAGCTCAGCAGGTCACAAGTTTGAATCCTAGGGCTGGCCAGATACCTCAGCGGACTAAAGCGCTTAGGTAAAACTCAGATGCTGGGGGTTTGATTCCCAGCCTGCCATGCTGGCCAGGTGCCCAGGTCAGGCTAAGTAGTCTGAGAGAGGCGTGGTGGTGCGCACCTGTAATCCCAGTGCTTAGGAAGCTGAAAACAGGACAATCACTATGAGTCCAAACTACATAGTGAGACCCTGTGGACCCTGTCTTAAATACCAAAAACAAACAAACAAAAAGCCAAGTTTAGATCCTACTTACACAATTTAACAAAAGACTGTCTCAAAACTTTAAACAGTAGATACATGAATAAAATATGTTAAGGGCTGGCGAAACAGGCCAGTAGACTAAATGCCTGTTTTTAGCCGGGCGTGGTGGCTCACACCTGTAATCCCAGCACTTGGGAGGCTGAGGCAGGAGGATCACTGCGAGTTCGAGACCAGCCTGGGCTACAAAAGTGATCTCAAAGCCAGCCTGAACTGCACAGTGAGACCCTGTCTCAAAAAGCCAAAAAAAAAAATAAAAATAAAAAAAAATAAAAATAAATGCCTGTTTTGACAAGCACAGGAACCGGAAATTTGATCCCCAGAACCAAATGCCATGTCAGCCCCGCCACCGGGTGCATTGAGCCAGCCACCAAGACTGGCGTAGTAATCACAGCGTGGGGTGGATAAAAATGGGAAGACCACTATAACTCAAACTACATAGTGAGACCATACACAAAATACATTTTTAAAAAAAGAGGGACAACCTCCTTGGGACCATAAAAAAAAAAAAAAGAATTTCTCGCCATTTTTGACAGGATCTACAGGGTCTACAGGATCTTACTATGTAGAT
Organism: Myocastor coypus; assembly: GCA_004027025.1. NCBI lineage: Eukaryota > Metazoa > Chordata > Mammalia > Rodentia > Myocastoridae > Myocastor > Myocastor coypus. The sequence goes on from PVJA010001914.1 coordinate 65,058, forward strand.
CGGACTCACAGTGATCCTCCTGTTTTCAGCCTCCCAAGTGCTAGGATCACAGGTACATGCCACCACGCTCAGTTTCAATTGCCATCTCAACACACCCTGTGGGCAGGGCCAGCACAACACACTGAGGATGGACTACTGTGCTCTGCCTAAGCAAGTGCTTTAGTTGACTGAGCTACCAGGCCAGCCCTCTCCCACAATTTTTGAATAATATGCTGTTATAAAATATTCCTTTCATGGGTTCCCCTGTTAATGGACATTTTCATAATTTCTACCTCTGGGTTATAGTAAAGAATGATGCCGTGAACATCAGTGCATAGATATCTGTTTGAGACTCTGTTATCAATTCTTGTCTGCATATACTCATAATAGTATTTCTCAGTTGTGTAGTAGGTCTAACTTTAATTTTTTTTTGAACCATCACACTTGAAAAGGGGTAGGTTAAAGTGGAAGCAGTCATCTAATGAGCAGATTACTTAGTAACATAAAAATTATGCAAATTCCTTTTATTCCCAATAGCATTCCCAATCCATACTGTCTAAGTACATCATGTAACAGGAGACTAATCCATTACTACCTTCATTCGAGCTGAAAACCATTTTGTCATTGGTTTTCAGCTTTAATTAAGTTCAATTTTTATCATGTTCTGACATGAACATTTTTTTTCTTTTGAACAAAGAAGGGAACAAAGAAAGAAGAAGAGGAAGAAGAAGAGGAGGAAGAATGAGGAGGAGGAGGATCAGGAGGAGGGAGAAGGGGCAAGCAAAATAGTCTAAGGAAATGTATTTAAAGACATTCCAATAGGGAATGATTTGTTCTGTTACAGCATTCTCTTGAATAATATAGTTCATTATGTTATCATAGTTGGAGTTCTCCATTAAAGTAGAATCACAGTGTGTATGCATGTGTGTATGCTGTGTGCATTTTGCATGTGTGTGTATGCATGTGAGTACATGTGTATGTGCATGCATATGTACACATGCACATATGAATAAGTTCACAGAAAAATTTATTTTAGGAATTGGCCCACATTATTGTGCAGGTTGGATAATTCAAAATCTTCAGGGTAGCCTATCAGGCTGGACAGCTAGGAAATTTAGGATGTTGCAGTCTAATGCAATCTGTGGGACAAATTTCCTCTTTTTGAAGAGGAGAGAGAGAGGTGTTTTCCTTGAGGCCTTCAACTGAGTGCACGACACTATTTGCGCTATGGAAAGTCATTGGCTTCATTCTTAGTCTACTGATTTAAATCTTAATCTCATCTAAGCAACACCTTCATGGTGCCATCCAAATGCTCTGTGTTTGAGCCAATAACTTCCATCTATGACGTATCTGAATTGACCTACTGACAAGCATCATAGCTGTGTAATCATGTAGTTTCCAGAGGGAAGAAGGGAGAGAGGCAGGCAGAAAATGTCTTTCTATAGAGCTTAAGTTTTACATCTTCATTTTGCTCATAATTTTCTAGTTTCTAATTTATCTTAGGCATTCGTTAGGTTTTCTAAGTTATTTTATAAATATTTTTCAGCATAAATTATTGACAATTGAATTAGATTTTCATTAAAGGTTGGGTCAAGATTTGCTTATTTAATGTTCTACCAATACAGTCTCTTTCTCAGAAAGTCAATGTTCATGAAATATTGATTCAGTATTTACGCAGCCTCTGAACCCTCAGTCTAGCCCTGACACCCTTCCCTGGCATTTACTATTGGCTCGGCTCCTGGCATCACTACCAGGCTTCCTGTCATTCAGCAGGCTGCTTTTTTTTTTTAACAGAATAAAAAAATACTTCTAAGAAACATTAGAAGTGATACAAAATTTTACTGAATGAAATAATAGGAATTCAATAATGGTTATTATATTGCATATTGCTTCTTCAAATTAGTTGTTCAGATTATCAGATATATGCATCAAAATTGGTCAAGAAATCTAAAAAAAATAAAAAGAAGAAAAATAAAATGTAAGAATTAACTATGTCTTTCAAAAGACCAGTTGAGATCAGCAGTACAATTATCTAAGCTATCCTGTGTAGATACATATATATTTCTTTTCCACTTCCTTCCTTCAGGATATTTCTTTTCTGTTTTAAATGTATTTGATTGTTGCAGGATCTCACTATGCAGTCTGGACTCTTGATGATCCTCCTGCCTCCAGCCTTCGAAGTGCTGAGATCACAGGGCCAGACTCTGGCTGATTGGGGCCTGCACGGTGTGTAGTGTTGTGGATTAAACTGTGGTCCCTGTGCTTGTCTAAGCTTGCCTATGCGGGTGCTTTAGTTTGCTGAGCTATCTTTATAAAAGGAAACATTTATAAAATATGTATTGCTAATCATTATCACCATTTGCTTCCAAATTCTCATGGTTTAACTGGCCTTTTGTTTTCTCCTTTCTCGCAGAATTTTCCTAAAAAAATAACATTGTCTGAAACTCATTTCTTCCTCTAAGATTTTTCTCTGTTTTCTGCCATTCCTCTGGGAATGCCTCTACTAAATGCCATTTTGGCCTGTGCCACTCCCACTCACTGTTGAGACCATAACTCAAATTCCCTTCCTTCACAAAGACTTCCTCTGTGTTTCAGTCGACATCCATCTCTCTCTCTCTACTCTGTTGCTCACCTTATCTGTAACCCTTAATGTTGGTAACAAAGCATGCACTGCATTTGGTCGCTGTCCAGAGATTTTAGCTATGAACTCAACTTCTCAAAGTAAATCACAAAAGTGGAGACATGGACTCCTTCATCTGATTCATGTTCTCCTCAGAAGTAAACCAAAACTTTGTATAGAAACTGTAAATATCTTAAGAAAGATAATGAATTAATGAAAACATACTAGGATCTTACTTGGGGTAGATCAGTCCTGCACATTATTTATTCATTTCTAAATAAATATTGCTATTTATTTATTTATTTATTTATTTTGTGTGTGTGCCAGGGATTAAACTCTAGACCTTGCACTTCCCAGGCAGGCACGTCAGCCGCTAAGCTGTCTCCCTGCCCCAGTCCTGTATATTTTTCAGCTGTGCCTTGAGTTTGCAGTCAGTGAGTGTAGGTTACATGTGTGATTTTGTGTTTATGTGTGATACTGGGAACATTTTCACATCTTGAATTGCTAACATTTTAATGAGCTTATCAAAACCTTATATTATGAGCATTCTTTTTTCTTCCTTGATTTCTGAGCTATTTTGTTTTATTTATTTATTTATTTATTTATTTATTTTATTTTTTCTCTTTTTGAGACAGGGTCTTGCTATGCAGTTGAGGCTGGCCTTGAGCTCACTTTTGTAGCCCAGGCTGGTCTCGAACTCACATCAATCCTCCTGCCTCAGCCTTCCGAGTGCTGGGATTACAGGCATGAGCCACCATGCCCGGCTTTGCTGAGCTATTTTGTTGTGACTCAGTGTTACCAAATGTACCATTTCATGTCTTCCTGAGAAACCTCAATCCGGAGCTATCTAAAAATGATACCTTAAGGACCCTTTTTACAAACTCGGTCTGATTTTCCTTGTACAATGCAAACAAATAAGGCTGTAAGTTAAAACATATGAGCAAATTATTTTTGTAGCTAACTCATGTGCTGTTTAACTCTGTACAGACCAGAAGGTTTTGTTCCTGTTCCCATCATTCATATTTTTTACAGAATCCTGCTGTAGCCATCTCCTCTTTTCTACTTAGATTCATAATGCTGGAAGCATATTGTGCTGTTTAACATTTTGCTTGAGGTTGCGACAGTGATACAGCACTTCAGTGCTACTTTGATGTCCCAGGATGTCATAAATGTCAAGTATTTTTAGTCTCTACATCACTGCTGTTTTGGAATTCCAGACTCCCATCATGCATTTCTTCCCCAGCATACAAAATTGCAGTGACTCATTTCACCAGGGAATGAAGAGCCTTCCAAGCAAATGCTTTTAGCATCATCAGTTTTCAAGCTGTGTATTAAGAATCCCTAAAACATTTATTGTCATAACAATGCTATTTAAGCCAACAAACCTAATAAAAATTTAGTAAATGTATAAGGAGTAACTATTCATGCATTTATAACTATTGAAACTCCTACAGCTTTCAGAGAACAATTTTTTGCTATTTGGTGAGGCTAAAATACAAGACAGCAATTGGGGAAGCAGGTCCCACTTAGCTCCACTAGAGGTGTGTGCATGTGTGTGTGTGTGTGTGCGCGCGTGCGCGTGTGCGCACGCACTGAGTGTGTGAGTGCGTGCGTGCCTGTGACTCAGAAAAATCTAAGATACTCATACTGTGCATATCCTGATAGCAAAATTCACGTGGCCCCAAAGAACAATCTCCATAGTAAAGACAGTACTCTTTGAATCCACTGTAAGTAAAAACAAATTCTAGTATCCATTCTCCAAAATATAAACTTCTATTTTAAATTCCCTATAAACAGCATCCAATATTAAATGACATCCAATATCAAAAAATAATTTTTGCAAATTTTGCAGTATTGTTTGTGTGCAAAATAGAGATAACAATGTTCTTATTTATGTGAGAAGTCAGAGTAAATTGGAAATATATTTTGGGTGATTTTTGGTGAATTTTTTTTTTTGGTGGGACCAGGGTTCGAACTCACGGCCTTGCACTTGCCCAGCAGGCACTTGTGCCTTGGAGCTATCTCCCCAGCCTCCTTTGGTGAATTTTTTAAAAGCTACAAAAATGCTCAGTCTCATGACTATCAGTTCAAGTTTCTACATTCTTTACTTTCCAATATTAAACATCTAAATCAAAAAAGTGGGTAAATATCTTTTTTAAAAAAAATGTATATGCTTGTAACTTTACAAATAATGTTTCCCTTATTTTAGTTTTATCTTTGAAGGTAGCTAGTCATTTTACAATAGGCGAACCCAAAAGTCAAAAATGTATTTATTTATGTATTTGTTATGTCTACAGAGTCTGCAGGGTTGCAGTACATAGATCAGACTGGTAGCGATCCGCCTGTGTTCAGCCTCCCAAAAACTGGAGTTACAGGCACTTGTGCCACTTCATCCAGTCTCAACCTCAGCATCCCCGGGGGGCAGGGCTGGCAGGGCACTCCAGGAATTGAATCCTGGCCAGCTTCAACTGTGAAAGCAGGTGCTTTAATCCTCTGAGCTATTTGGTCAACCTTTCAAAACCTTTTAGGACTTTGTCAGCTTCAAGAGAAATTTACAACCCAAAATACATTAAGTTTGGTAGGCGTGATGGTAACCCATTTTCCAACAAAGCTGTTTTAGCCATGGTAGACTGGTGGGTGTATACACGGTGGCTGTTCTAACCAGGCCGCCCAGGTTTTTCCCTCAGTTAAACTTCAATTGCATTTCTTCTATGTGCAAACTAGAATTCTAGGAATTCAACAAAAAACCTACAACAATATATGTGATTATTATTATTATTAAGAAAAATAAACAACTTTTAAAGAGAACAGGAACATAAAATCCCACTGAGTACCTTTGTAAAGTATGTGTGTTGGCTGGAGGCCTTAGCATATAAAAACAATATAGTTCAGAGTGAAAACTTCCTCATGATTTTATGCTAGATAGAGGTCATTTATGCCAAACTCATTTCTTCTTAAATAAACAGTTAAAATGACAGTATAATGGGAGGAAACTTTTTAAAACATTAAAAATAATGTTTTAAGAGGAAATTGCCATTACTCTCATGGCCTTTGAGGTGAACTCCAATTTCAGGTTATAATTCACTGGCTCTGAATTTTGCTTTCTAAGGTATTATGCACTGTCATGAGATATTCAGAAAAGCAAAGAATTATACATGATGAGATAATACGTTTCTCTTACCTTATTGCTGAAATATCTGAGATCTAAAAAAATGTAATCACTAGTGGAAGCCCAGATACTGCATTTATAAAAGCTCAAAGACTTCTAACATAATGACTAAAAACAGGAATGATGGCAAAAATATGTGTCAGTGCTTTTCCAATACACAAAACTATAGCAGGAAAGCACAGCAAGTCCTTAGCCTTGGGAAGCTACATTGGTAAGCAGAGCAAATTTGGATATGGTAGCTGAGTCTCTTTCCAAAGAAAGATTCTGAGGTTACTGTGAGTGTGAGGGTCTTCAGTTAGACAAATAGTACATATTATGAGTGAGTTTGGCTCACTATCTCTTTCAAGAACAGGTGCAATTATGTGCATATATTGAGTTTTCTCTTAGTAAACATCTTCTGTCCATGTATTTGTGCTCTCATTAAGGTAGTGGCAAAGATATATTTGGTGATACATATTTCGGTGTGAAGTTTAGACATATGAGTGAATACAGAATGTGGCCCAGAGATGCAGATGGCCCAGGACATAGAAGAGAAGTGTACAGTCATGGTGGAGAGGGTCGGTTGTAACAAGCAGCAAAAGGTGGTGCCAGAAGTCTTTGTCAGTAGCACAAATGTTTATCCATCTCCCATCAATTTTTTTTCTTAGAAATATCATCCTGTTAGTATCTACCACCATATAAAGATTGACAATGCTCATAACGAATACTGGTTTCCATATTTTACAAGTCTTACTAAATTAAACCCTAATACCGACTTTATGAAGTAAGTTCTCATTTTATAGATAGAAAAATAAGATAGGATAAATAAATGAGTGAAAGAACTGGGATTCAATGCTAAGCAGTTGATTCAGATTTTCTGTGTTCAACCAATGTGTCAACAACTTCTCAATATGACTGAATCTTTTTTAATAGAAGGAATAATATCCACATTCCAAAGTTCTGTAGTCCTTTAAAGGTCATCACTTGGGAAGTCCAGCCGTATTTTCTAGTAATTTTGATCTAGCTTAAATACTTTTGGACTGGATCTTTTGGAACTACCCTCACAGCCTGAAGCTCATTCTTTGAATATGGCCAATCAGGGCAAAATTTGAAGATTGTTTTATTTCAGATAAAACAGAGGACTTTGCAGCCAAATATAATGACTATGGTGACTGTTCTGAGTGATGCCATTTTTGGTCAAAGAAAGAAACATGCCTGAGAAGCAGGGGAACATTTGGTTCTAAGAATTGGCTTTGAAGATAGTTCTGAAAGGACTGCTCTGAATTTATGGCTCAGGACTTCTGTTCTGTAGCCATAGTTAACTAGAGGTGGCAGTGTTAAAAGAATCAGAGCCTGTAAATTTTTTCATGATCATCAGTGAGGTTAAAACATGGTAGTAAGATTTAGTTGAAAAAGATAGAAGCCCCAGAACTTGGGAGAAGGGTGATGCAGAACCCAGACCCTTGAAAGTTGTTGGTATTGATCCAAAACCCAAAAACCAAGAATCCTGAGATCTGATGTCAAGGAGTGGCAATAGCTAACTTGCCCATTCCAGAAAAAAGAGCCATGTATCATTCTCTCCATACTGCATTCCTGTTCCTTGTGGTCTCCAGCCTACTGAGCAGTGCCTGATCACATGAATGGTAGGCGATCGCCACCTGGTTTACTAATTTGCACACAATTTCAGACATACGCAGAAATACTGAGATACCAACTCTCTAGAGATTCTTCAATCCAGTCAAGTTGATACACAAAATTAACCATCAAAATATCTTTTTAGGTGGAGCATGCCTGCAATCCCAGCACTTGGGAGGCTGAGACAGGAGGATTGGTGTGAGTTCGAGACAAGCCAAAAAAAAAAAAAAAAAAAAAAAAAAAAAAAAAAAAAAAAAAAAAAATATATATATATATATATATATATATATATATATTTAGAACATTGTTGATCTGGTTGATTGACCTCCGATGAAGCTAGCAAGACAAGCACATCTCCCCGGCTCCTCCACTTTTTCTTCGTGCTGAAAGGATTTCCTGCTCCATGCTGCCCATTAGGGGCATTATTTCAGCATGCCACCCAGCATTACGAGGAGCTGCGTGAGAATCAGTCCTATGGACCACTTTTACTCCTGCCATTTCTTTCCAAGTATCTTGAATGTGGTGTATCTTAATTTCAACACAAAATACCACACTTGGACTTCTTTTCTTTTTAATTTTTTTTTTTATTTTTGTTTTATTGATACATTTTAGATATACATGACATTCATCATAGAGAATTTGTACCTTTTTATGGTATTTCTTTTTCTTCTTTCTCCATTCCTTTCCTTTCTCTTCAACCTGTCTTATCTGTGAACTAACAGGTTTTAACTTTCTATATTCCTGAGCTCAACTTATGGGTAAAATGCATCAAATCTATTTCACTGTATTATGAATTACCTTTCCATATGTATGCATTTCATATCTACAGCTATACCAAAATTCTTTTTATCCTTTTGCCATATGATTTTCATTTCTCCCTTATTCATTTTAATCTCTTTCTCTCTTTTGCTTTCTGTGGATTCTTCTTGCTCAAACTCTGGGACACCGCCTTATGCAAAATAGACCCTAACATTATTAACGAATTTTGTAACCAAACTTATATCATTAGAGTGAATAATTGTCTCCCTTCAGATTTATCTTTTATACTATAATTTCCTTAAGAAAAGGTTAAATTGCTTTCCTTTCTTGACAAATAACATATGAAGAATTTTACTTCAGGGCAGGAGCTATAACTCAGTGGCTCAAGTGCCTGCCTGGCAAGCCTGAGGGCCTGAGTTCAGTTCCAAGTGTGGTTTCTCATAAATATTTGCAATAGCATGGATTTAAAAAGCTTTTCTAGGTACTCAGGTCTATTTGTATTTTAATATTCAAATATTTCTTATGTACATGGATATTATAAGACAAAATGCAGTGATGACTTTTGGTGGAAAACTTTTTTGTTTTCAGAAAAGTAAAGGGGAGCTCATAGAACAAGCATGAACAATAATTTTGCAATTTCTTTAGTGAGCTTATACAGTTTTGTGAATTTGCAGGTCAAATTTGATGTCATGCTGAAGGTCTGAAGAAAGACAATTATTGCTACTGGTATCACTGTAGTATTGACATCACTGCCTACTTGTGGAAAATAGTCAAAGCATTTCAATTTGAAAATTTTAAGACTTAACTAATATTTTCCCAAGAATAAAATTTCCTGCTATTATGGAGAATATTCCAGAACAGTTTGTATTTTTCTGAGGAGATACTATCTCCTCAGATCTTTAAAACAAAGCACACTGCCCATGGATTCAGAGATGTAGCTTTTGAGATCATGTATCCTTATTGTTTAAGAAAAAGGCCTCCAGCCAAATTCCATTTGTGCAGCATTTGTTTATTGAGCCTGTTGATGGAGCATGCGCTTGATCATCCTCCCTTTCCTCCCAAGTATTCCTTGGAATGCGACCAGATTTTATTAGTACCTTTGCCATGCTCTTTGTGTACAGAAAATGAAAGCCAAGGCTCTTAATTCTAATGCTTTGGTGAATATTTTGAGGATGGAAATTTCTATAACACTCAAAACTGAGTAAACCAAGTTGATATAAATAAAAAACCATGGAACTATCATAATGCCACTTACTGTTTACAATTGTTCTTACTCTTTTTTTTTTTTTTTTTTTTTTGTCTTTTTTCCAGGTGGAACTGGGGATTGAACTCAGAACCTTGCACTCGTCAGGCCAAAAGTTGGGCCACTCAGCTATCTCCCCAGTCGCCTGTTCTTCCTTTTATAGTCTTTATTTGGTGCATTTTTCTGATTCTGCGCAAAAATGCATTGGGGACTTGGTAAGCTCAGCTTTAAAGAAAGAAAAGGACCAAAACCATGCACATGCTAATTGAACACATCTGGCAAAGAGCTTTAGCTAGAAATCAAAGGTCGTGGATTCCTGGCTGTTTATTTAATCTTCCCACTGAGCTCCCTCATCTGTGACTTCAAGGTCATCCAGGGCAGTCTCACCTTGTGCTCCTACTTCACCTGGGTCTCTGCTTCCCTCTGCTTTCAGAACTGAGAACCCTGCTTAGGGTCTGCATATGAATGTATTTCTCTTCACTCAGGTTTTCACTTGTTTTCCAGACTCCCTGCTTCCCCCAGTACTGTTTCTTACAGTGAAGATCTGTGATGCGATCTGATAGACTGGAACCAGCTAAGCTCTGTCAGTACGAAGCCTATTCCCTCAAATAAACCAGATATCTATCTTCTTTTTTTTTCGACTGTAAATTTACCTGAAATTTATTTATTCTTTAATTTTAATAAGAAATAAATAACAATGAGACAGTTTCAAAAACGTTAGTAGAATAGCTACAATGATTAGTATGTTGCATATTATCTTCATATTAGTTGTTCAGGGTACAAGAAGCAGACTTGATAACTTTTCTAAACACTGTTACTACAAATCTTTCTTCTCATTGAACGAAGAGAAAGTAGTTGTATGTATAGTCCAATAGTTCATAATAGTAGTGGGATATCAGCAAAACTAGAAATGTTGGAAAGCTGTATTTTGTTTTTGTTTTTGTTTTTTTGTTTTTTTGTTTTTTTTTTAGCAGAATAGATTTATTGGGGAAAAGAAAGCTCCTGTCTGAGGAGGGAGAGAAGAGGCGTCCTGAGTTGGTTGCTCCTCAATGTCAGAAGCTATTGACTAGAGCCTTTTACAGCTCAAAATATTAATATGGCTTTACTTTTTATACCTTTTAGCTTAACTTTTCTGCTGGAAGGCTAAGACCAAGATAAAGCAAGACTTATATAACAAAAATGTAACTTTTTGTATCTAGCAAGTTTAGTCAAATCACCTCAGGGTTTACTTTGAAACCATGTACAATAGTTTATAGATCTTTTGTCAGTGTCAGCCATCTCGATGAGTCACGGCCATTGCTTGACCAATTTGCTCTCTGTCAAAGTCTAAGAGAATGTTTTCTTTCTAGGTGACTCTCCTTAGACACACTATACATTATCAGTTGCTGTCTTAGTTACTCTTCTCTCGTTGCTGGGGCAAACATCTGACTCACAAGCTTAGGGAAGCAAAGATTTATTTAGTTAACAAGATACTTTCAAGATGCTTCCTCCATTCTATAAGGTCTGGAAGAGAGGCTGGGGAGCTCCATGCCCTGGATGATCCACTCCATACCTCCAAGAAAGGCCACCAGGTGGTGGAGGGGGGGTTGCTGTCAGTTTAACTATTCCTGCCACTCTGGCCTGGCCCCTCAAGCCCTGCCTTGGCCTTCTGGCCCCATCCCTCAAGCCACACGCTACACAGCCCCATGGTTTACATGAGGCTTTGAGGGAACAGCTAGATACACACCATCACACTCCCTTTCCTCTGTGGCTCCATAATCTCCTTGAACAGAAAATTTGGGACACCACTGAGTTACAGAACATTGCAGTACAGGTTCTCTTATGTCCTGAGTCCTCACTGACCTTAGATACCATCTCACCTTAGAAAGAATAGCTATCGTAAAGAAATCAACCAACAACAAATGTTGCAGAGGCTGTGGGGGAAAAGGAACACTTTGCCACTGCTGGTGGGAATGCAGATTGGTACAACCATTAGGGAAAGCAGTGTGGAGACTCCTTAAAAAACTAGAACTGGAAATCCCATTCAATCCAGCTGTCCTCCTACTGCAAATTTTCCCAAAAGAATTGAAAACATCATATCATAGTGATGTTTGTACTCCTATGTTTATAGCAACACAATTTGTGATAGTCAAATCTTGGAAACAAACAAAATGCCTGTTATCTGAAGAATGGTTGAAAAAGATGTGGTGTTTTTATACAGTGGAAAATTACTCAGCTATGAAGAATGATAAACTCACAACCTTCACATATAAGTGGATGTATCTTGAAGATATACTCATAAGTGAAATAAACTAGACCTACATGTGTAAATAGTGTATAGTCTCCCTAGTGTAACAACTCAAAAGAAGAAATAAAAGTGGAAAGGTATAATACAGGTTTTTATTTCTTAAAGAGGAAACCCTTATACATAGGGTAGTTACAATATTTGCTTTTCATCTTTATGATTGAATTCTAAATAGTTATTACCAAAAAGTGACTTCCCATTTTTATCCCCTCTTCTTAATTATTTTGCTCTTGATGCAAAAGAGATGTTCAAGTAGACTGTGTGATGAGTATTTGTATCCTATAGTAATACCAAATTATCCTTCTATAAAAAAATGTAAATTCACAGCCTATTCTAAGCCTGGGCCATGTAATTGCTGGATATTTTTCACTGCTACAGAGTAAAAGTCTCTTTCCTTTCCTCTCTTCTGATCTTTTTCTGTTCTTCCTGAGCCAGTGACCGTATAGAAATGCACACTATTATAAGGCACATTTTAAATTACCCAAAAGGAAGCACAACTTTTCTTCAGTTTATTTTGAACATTTTACTAGAAGGAAAATGTAATGACATTAAAATATGGAAACCTACAATGAGTCACATATTCAACTTCCACAACTGTCATCATTCCACTGATGTCATTTTATCAGTCTCCATCTTCTCTGTTTTTGCTTGAAATTTTTAAAAAGTCAAATACTGTATTGTTTTACTTTACTACCTACCATTAATTTTTGAAATAAGAATCAGTTTTAAAGTATCTACTCTAGGGCAACAACCAGCTCAGGCCCCTCCTATCATCTCAGACACGAGCTTTCTTTCCCCCACAATAAATATAATTTGCTCATAAAAAAATCTACTCTACTTAGGAGATGATAGATCCTTCTCATCAATGTTTTTCCTTTAAGGCAATAAGCACTACTATATTAATACATGTTCCACCTTAACATGTTATTAAACCAGTGTTCATTTGATATTTCTTTTATTCTAATATTGAGTGAGAATTTTCTCTTTCTGATAGTTTCCAAAAGAATAAAGGAAGACAGTCAAAACTGATAATTTAAGTAATTTTGGAAGTTATCCCTATGTACTTTCTATGATAAAGAAGAATATCATTGCCATTCATTGTGGATTTATTCTTTATATGTCTGTCTAAAAGGAAAACTGGAGTGTCATAGAAGGAAGGTTAGGCTTGACAGAACTGGCTGGGGAGGTAGGGATGGCCTATTAATTACAGTATCTTGGAACACACGCTCAGAACTGTTCTCAAAGCCTGGCACATGGACTTCTGCTTAGACCCTGAGCAGATTTTCAAGAGGATGCCCTGGACCTGACCTTACACGGAGGTGCAGGCTCGCAGTGCTGGCTCACAGGGCCCTTTTCCAGAAGCTCTTGCAGGTTTCCTTGAGATCTGAGCACTATCAAAAGACACAGCTCCAGAAGGAGCTGGCTGTCCTGGCTTCCCTCACCTTAGCCCAGCCTGTGTCTCCCGGGCTGTGCTTTTATCTTGCTCAGTCCTTTTATCCAGCCCAAGCTTGTTCTGCAGAGCCAGTTCCTCCTTCCCTTTTACCTTTTCAAGTAAACTCGGGGACTGTGTTTTGTTTCACTTCTTTTGTTCAGTTCTTTGTTCCAGAAAAGAAGAACCTAGAATCAAATGCCAGGAGAAGAGGTGAGCAATCTAAAACCCAGTAAGAAGGGCCAGGAACATAGCTCAGTGGCCCAAGCGCCTGGCTGGCAAGTGCAAGGTCCGGAGTTCAATTCCTGGTACAAAAACAAAAATCAGTAATGTTTAATTGATGAGCTGCTTTTGGGGGAGGCTACACAATAGCAATTTTTGATGGGTCCGTTTGCTCCACAGTTATTTTGAGGAACTGGGACTGCTTCTGTTGGATAGCTTGAGCTTAGCCTTAGTCTAAATTCTGATATTTGGTTATATTTGCAACATATACAGGTACGTGAGGAACAAGACAACACACAGTACAGATCACTGCGGCAGTAATGCTGGAGCTGGAGAGGACTGGGCCTTCTTCAAGCCGCACAGCAAGAACCACCAACAGTGTGGTGGAACTCGTGACCCTTCCCAGGGCCGCGACCCTTGCGGCCTGCACACATCAGCCCCCGTATCTCCCTGTGCTTATGGACTGGCCTGGTGACCCACTGGATGCCAAAATTTCTCCTAATGGCTTTGTGGAATGGATCAATCAGGATAAGCTCAAAGAATTTGTATGTGGAATCTTCACCAACCCAGTGAGAATTTCGAACTCTCAGAGCCCCACAGGGGCATCCAGCTCCACCTCAGCAACAGACTGCAGGCTTCCTGCAACTTCAGCTGGTTAGCGCCATGATGGACAGGCTTGCCGTAAGTGGGTCCCTTAGGAACTGGATGTTTGCGGGCACTACGGCGCACGCGAATCCCGTATATGACATACCCTTGCTTGGCCTTGTATCCCAGTCTTCCAGCTTTGTCCGGTCTGGTGGGGACGAGGAGCCCTGTGGAGCCCTGAGAGCTGGTGGTGCTTCCAGCAGCGGACCCGCAGCAGAAAGCGCATCACATCGGACTACTTCTTCCTCCACGCTGCCTGGCTGTGCTTGTACGCACACATCTTCGCTTTCCTGATGACTGCCACCAGACCAAAAGCCTTTTGGCTTTATTTGAGTACTTTTTGCAAAGTTTTTGTTTTATTTTGATGTATTTGGTTTGCCCATAGCTAGACAGAGGTGTTAAAGATAGCATTTTTCTATTCTTTTACTTTGAAAAGTTTTGAAACATTTCACCTGGTCCACTTACTTTACCATGTGTTATACCCACAATTCAGGATTTATTTTTTTATTTTTATGGCCTGCTCAGCCTGCCCTGGACGTGGCGCTGGCGCAGCCTGTGGTGCAGGGGATTAAACTGCAGTCCTGAGGTTGCCTAAGCTTGCCTGAGCAGGCACTTCAGATCACTGAACCATCTTGCTGGCCCTTAGCAAAAATGTTTTTTGTTACTTTGTTTAGCGCTTTTCCACCTTGAATATAATCTTATCTAAATCTTATTTACTCCTCCTTTGCCTGTGTGATAAATCTTGGATTTGCGCTTCTTTGGAAAACAATGGCATTTTGATTTAGATAGTTTCCTCTTAGTTATCCTGTCCTCGAATTTTATTTTTAAGCACATCCTGAAGATATTTGTCTTTTAATAAGAAAGTTTAAACAATGTACCGCAATAATAGTTTGTTTGGGATTCTGTAATTTTAGTTTACAGGCTTCCTTTTCTCTCCATTCTTTGTTTTATGGGTTTGCTCTATGTACATCCTCTTTCCATGGAAAGACTTTTATGTGCTTGTTTTCAAGCTTCATTCAGTTAGTGCCTGTGATTGCATTCAGGATAAAAATGCTATTCTCTCATAATTTCCAGTACAATATGAGAAATTTCTGTCCATTTATAATCTCAGCAATAGGAGCTATGGCTTTAAATTTGAATCACATATTAAAATATTTTCTGTATACCTTACCTCCCGTGTTTACACTTAGAGTTTATTTGAAACTGCACATCATTTCTCATTCCACCAGCGGCACTGGCCTTTTGCTCTCCCTTCTAGCATGGCAAGCCAGGTCTAGGGGTGAGGGTCACTCCTCTACTGTTTTTCATCCCTCGGGCGCTGTCCCTCTGCATCTGGTTTCCACGCAGTATCTCTGTACTCGGGGTCTCTCTCCCATTTCTCCACACACATTTGCACTCCTAACTTTCCCACTTGAGCAAG
>PVJA010001914.1:80541-116014 GCA_004027025.1 Myocastor coypus
AAAAAAAAAAAAAAAAAAAAAAAAAAGAATTTAAACTTAAATAAAGGGTGTACAGGAACCCTGGAACCCAGGCTTGGCATGTGTATGGGACTTCTCAAGCCCGTGGGATTCTACTCCAACAGGCACCCAGGCCCAGTATGTGTGTGGGACTTTCTGCACACTTGCTAGAACAGTGTACAGACGGGTTTGGTGTGGAATCCTACAGCAGAACTCCCTGCAGAGAGACAAATGGGAATGAACAGGGATGAAGTGTGGCACCGTGTCCCCTCTACAACCTGACATGTTCATGAGAAGCCAGCTTTTATGTTTGCTGCTCTTAAGAGAAGGTAGAAAATATTAACTTGCTGGAAAAACTTGTTGATGAACCAAAGAATCTACCACCCTCTTTTATTTTCTAGTGTTGTACAAGCTAAACCATGTGACAGAAACATATATATATATACACACACATACACACACACACACACACACAGACAGACACACACACACACACACACACACACACACACACACACATATATATATATATATATATATATATATGGGGCAGAACAGTTTATATTTTTATTTTAGAATAATTTGGGTCAATTTCCTTGACAGGCTAAGCACTCATATTCTTTGCATCAGTGATTTCTATTTTCTCATCTTCTGGAAAATCAGTGAGCCTAGAGAATTACGCTTATTATTCCTAAGTCACATGAAGTGATTTAGGAATTTGTGCTCTTCTCAAAAGACAAATTTAACAAAGATCAAGAATAGTAGAGTAGTTTTGCCAACTTTGGGTGAAATATTTAATCTAAGAACTGTGCTTGATGAGTGATTATGAAATGCTAGAGAAATTGTGTATTTCAAAAAGTAGATCTTTGTATTAATATTTAATATTTAATATTGTTCCACCTCTTCCCTTATGCCTACAGTGGAGAAACGCCAAGACAAGACCACCTTTCTTCCTGTCCAGCTTGTCTATAGTCAAGCTCCCAGACTCTGGACCTATGTTTTGAACTGAACTCTCCTTGTTGCCAACATACCCTTAAATTGTTCAGCCTGGTGATTAAGAAAAAGTCTCACCAGTAGGGGGCTAAAACAGAATGTGGCAACACTAAAAAATTTTTGGACAGTATCTTGGACGGCAAATGAAAAGGATGGCGAAAAATGGAAGGAAAAAAGAAAGTAAATGGAGAAAGATCAAAAATTAATTTTTTGTATTGTGCATTGCCGTTCATGGTATGTGATTCTTCTTTTCGCAATTAGCGTGTGCAGTAAACAAGGACTAGGGAGTTGCTTGTTGTATTCTCCACGTCACCTATAATGGAGACTTGTGCTGAGTGAGGTGGGCAAGTCACTGTGCTATGGTTTGCTGGTAAACAGGGCCAAATTACATGGCCAAATTCTGTGTTTAAATGGCATGGACACAGGGTCCTGCAATGTAATTAGACTTCACCTTTACCCTTCACTCCTTAACCCAAGGTTAAAAAAAATTAACTAATTAGAGAACAGGACTTTCTTGTTCCCCACCCAACTCTTTGATCCCATATATCTGACTCTGGAGAATCACTTAGGACTCATTTCTTAGGGGAACACAATAAACAACTGTGAGAATAATTAAAAATTTATCATCCAAAGGGTGACTACTTTTTTTTAGCTCAGCGGAATAAGTGCTTGCCTAGAAAGTGCAAGGTCCTGAGTTCGATCCTTGGTACCACCAAAATAAATAAATAAATAAATAAATAAATAAATATTATCATCTGATGCTGAAGTTACCCTATTAGTATATGAGAAAAAATTCATTCTAAGGATAGAAAAATAATATGAGAATGCAAAGTTGAAAATATTCATGATTAAACATATAATCTGTCTTGTAGTAAATGAACTATTTCCTGAAAGCTATACAGTTATCTTAGAAGCAGCGTGGAGTTTTAAATTTTTATTTATTGTTACTAGTACACACTTGCAGCACATAGTGAGCTCATGTGGACTGGGCGCATGACGTCACCCATCTTCATTCCTCCCCCCTCCCCTTCTTCCCCTCCCTTCACATGCTTCCCCTTTGAGAATTTTCTATCTCTTTACTTGCCCTTCTTTTCTTTTGCTCTTCATGATTTGAGTTTCTCATATAAGAGAAGCTATGCCATATTTGAGTTTGTGTGTCTGACTTACTTCACTTAATAGGGTAGTCATAAGGTGTATTCATTTTCCCACAAATGTTTTGTCTGTTTCCGGCAGGATAGCACTTGCACGTATGTAAAGACCATGTTCTTTATCCATTCATCTGTTGATGATGCATAGACATTGTAAGCTTTTTCTTTGATGTACGCTTGTGTATTGAAGATATGATTTGCAAAAGGATGGGTTTCTGTATTCCCAAAGAGCAGGGGGAAACACTTGGAGGGTTTGATTAGCCAAGTCTATCTCAAATGTGATTTGAAACATCTCTTATTACCTAGTACCCTAATTCTACCTAGTTTTATAGCTGCAATGTAATAGATAAATTACAAAATGCATCTATAACTCAACCAGCTTTTCATGGATGAAAAGGGGTTGGCAAATTAGTCCCGCAAAACAAATTTGGCCCATCATTTGTTTTGGTAAATAATTTTTATTAAAACACAGCCATGAGCTTTCATTTACATGTTGTTTATCATTACTTTCATGCTTACAGAAGCAGGGATGCAGCTGTGGCACAGCACCTGCCTAGAAAGTGCAAGGTCCTGAGTTCGATTAGCAGTACCAAAGGAAAAAAAATAAGCAATGTGTTTTAGTGGTGACAGAAATGGTATAATCCACAAAGCCTTATATACTTACTAATACTTAAATATTTAGAAGTGTGCCAACTACTGATGTATATTGTTCAATATATTAGTAACAAACATCAGTAAAGTTATCATAAATTCTTTTTTATTAGTAGTTCTATAAATCAAGGATACATGAAATATATTTCATTGGAACTCAATCTTATTTCCAAAGAAATTATGAAAATGTTGTCTTCATATTCAATGTTTGCTCTTTAGAATTTCCTTCCCAAAGTCAAATCCCACACCAGAAAATAAGACACACACATTCAAAAGTGTTCTTTTATTATTTCTAGTAACATATATTGCATAAATACTCTATTTTATATGCACTTTAACAAAAGTGATATAATTTAAACGTTTTATCATTAGAAATAAATGTATAAAAATAAATATGTTATATAGGCATTTATTACAAACTATAGTCCTTCTTAGAAGGAACACACAAACCAATACTTATAAAGTACATGTAATTTATAGCAACATATCTTACTATATACATACAGAAGAAGTCATATTCTCTCAGTAGAAGAGCTGAACAGACATTCACCAGGATATGACTGCTGGATCAGCTGCCAGGAACGGACTTGCTACCCCTCAGCAATGTCCCCACCATGAGACAATGATCTCACTGTTCGTGAGCCTTGGCTTCCTGCTCTCCCCACCACGCTGCCCTGGGGCATCGCGTCCTTCTTGTGTGATCTTAGTTCCTTGAGAATCTGATTATTTCCTTATGTGTGCACCCCCAAAGCAGGCTTACACATGGAAAGAGTAGGTTGGACAAACCAAGGTCACCACTCTGCCTTCGATTTTTGTCAGCTCTTAGTATCCTGCTGCTTTCTCTTTTTTTTTTTTGCCTTTGTAGCCTTGATGTACATTTATAAATATCGATATTGTCTCTGCATCAAAATGCACTACACAGATGGAGATGGCACGAAAAGCTGAAGGAGTTCTGACTCATTTTATAAGGCCAAACCTTTCCTCAGGCTGAATGGTCTGGGATCTTAAAACTGACATTCTCTGCCATAAATAGTGCTGGTCAAAGACCCTATTTGTAACTTTCCCCATTTTTAATGAGGTAAGGTAAGCCATGTCTTAAAATCTCAACTTTCCTGATTTACCTTTTCTAACCTCCTCAACTCAAAAGCATTTAATCAGTACCAGGAAATAGGGCTTGCAGGACTTATTTTGACAATTGTTTGTGTTGTAGATGTAAAAAAAGAAATAATAAAACTCTGTGGCTTTATCATTGCTCAGGGGTTAATACTCCATAACTACCCTATCAAATTTGTAACTGGTAGAATATTCTTACGATCTAACTTCTATCTAACTGCATGCACACATTCGCCTTGCTGACGTTCCTAACTGGTTACTGGCAAGATACCTGGGATCCCTCCAGGACTCCTTGATTTCAGCACCCCAGCCCTTCCACGCTGCCTTTTCGTCAAAACTGACCCTGCTTAACTACACTCTGATACTGTGCAAAAATCAATATAATGCTTGGGTTTCTTTAAAGGATCACAGCTCTCATGAGACAACACCCCCCCGTCATGGGACAGACACTTCAAGGCTCTCTTCTTGTAACCCTTCCCACAAGTCTTAGAGCATGGAGACCAATCCCCCAGCTGCCACTGTGGGCAAGGCGTCTCCGCGCAAGGTCTGGTGCTGGCTGGCTTCACCTCCTTGGCACACTCAGAAGCAGGCTGCCCATTAATGTCTTTGCACTCTACCACTCTGCGCTGCAAACCCAGTCCACAGGACTTGGAGCACTCGCTCCACTCTTCAATGACCCACTCTGAGAAAGTGGGGATGGCGTTGAATGATTCCTTCTTCTTTTTCACAAAATAAGTGTATTTGATTTTGGGCCTGAGCGCATTGCCCACAGTAAGAACCTGGATGGTTAAGGGCTCTTGAAGGGGGCTAAAGCTGCGAATTCTTTCCAAAGCTGCGGAAGAACCACTGTACCTTAACACAACACCTTTGTAAGTAATATCTTGTTCCAAAGTGGACAAAGTAAAGTCACCATTCAGTATATAGGTACCATCAGCTGCTTTGATGGCCAGAAAGCTGCCAGTGTTTCTAGATCCTCTCTGATTCCGCTGTTTTACTTCGATGTTTGTGGCTCCAGTGGGAATCGTAACAATATCATGGTACCCAGGTCTGTAAACAAGAAAAACAGAAATATATCTTTCACTCACTGATTAGTCAATTACTTATCTTAAAAATATAGCTGGTTATAATACATTTTTCTACAACTGTATTATACGATCTCAGAGAGCATGTTTTAGAACTTACTTGGCACTAGTAACTGATGCTGATATTTTCTTGCATGTAGATCCATTTCCTCCACAAATACCACACTTATCAAATTTCTTTTTGGAATCTATGATGCGATCACAACCAGCTTTTACACACTGTCCTTGCACACAGACGGAAGTGGAGTCTGGACTACATGGGGTACCATCTACCACCTGAAGAGAGGATAACACACATGCAGCATTAGCCTTTCACAGTGCAGGAAAGGATGCTGCACCTGTACGCCTTCTCTTCTCTTTTTTCTGCACTAGGCTAGCTAAGACAGTGTTCTTCAAAGTGGCATACGCTTCCCTTGTCTCTGGCTTTTTATTTTCCTACTAATACAGACACCTGAAAAAAACCGCAAGTTTTGAACACTGGTTTGGTCATTAGGTCTTCATTATAGCTTTAAGGTGAAGGAGCACAAAGTTCCCTGCCAGCTTGCTGACTCGTGCATCCTCAGTGCCCCAGCGAGCACCTGTTGATAGAAAGGGCTTTATAGCTATATCACTTAATGTTGAATCTCAATTTGGGAATATTTTCAGAGCCGACAATGCTAATGATACATGCTAACCTCAACCAAATTCAACTCCATTTACTCTGTTAGAGGTAGCTTGAGCCTCTCAGGAACAACTATTTATTGCTGGACATATGTGCTCCAACACATGAATTGTCAGTGCTCAGGCTTGCTTTCTAAAAGTATGTTTGCACATATTACCGATAGTTACCCAGTAACAAGTACTTTGGACCATGCCAAAACTATTTTTCAAAACCACTGGTTGCTATGTTAATATATAATTTATCTAACCACAGTTGTACGTGAAACCTAGTTACAGAGAGAAACCCTTACTTCTGTAAAGGGCATTTCTTTCTACACAAAGGAATAATGCTAAGCAAGGGCAAAAGTCTTAAGCTTCACTTATAACTTGAAGCAACACTAATTCCAAGCATGCAGCTACTACTACATTTAGAAGGATAGAAGTTCGAATTTAAAACTAATGCCAGATTAATATAGAGAGTATTGCAAGCAGAACAAAGGTAGCATGAAAAGATGGCAAGCCAAGGCCGTCTGCTTGGGCAAAAAATAAGTATAAAATATCTACCTTGGGCTGTAAAACAAAGAAGTAACCAATGCCTTTGGCCTGACAGATGAGCTTGCATCTGTCCTTTGGCGAGACGCCAGCATACTTGGGCGTCCACTCCACTGCAGGTCCACTCCCAAAGGAAGCTTTTGAAAATTCATTGTGTGCTTCACACTGCTCTTCCCTGAAAGTTTTTCCTGGAAAGAGAATAACATGGAGACGCTGTCAGTTTCCCACCTTTCTCCATCTCTTGTGGGTTCAGCATCTCTACCCCACTTACTCGAAGTGGACACCCACTGCTACCTACCGTTATTATCTGGACAGTCCTCAATGTTGCAGGATCTGTAGCGCACTCGTTTGCCTTCACAGTACTTTCCCCCATTCCTTGGGACTGGGTTGTCACATTCTCTTACTGTATACTGAACTCCTCCACCACAGGTTCTGGAACAATCTCCCCAGGGGCCCCATGGTCCCCAGCTTCCATGAACAGGAGTCTAAATGAAGATACAAATCATCCTTGTTAGAATTATCCAAAGAGACCTCTAAAGGAAGAAGTGAGGGAGGACAATCAATTCTAAAATTAAGCTGCGCTGCATTCCAGTTAGAGGACATAGATGCAACATTTCAGTAAAAACTTTTAAACATCACTTTGATTTTTTTCTAATCCTGAATTATAGAGGGATGTGAATGTGCTTCAGCAGAGAAAACTCACATTAAAGTGCTTCTTGTCGGTCTTGTTCACGCACTTGCTATTGACACACCATTTTCCTTCTCCACAGCTGGTACCATCAGCCCAGGGGAAGTGTTTGGTTTGGCACACCAGCTGGCTGCCAGAATTACCAGTGCACCACAGAGTGGCACATGTGCTGGCTGCGTCAGGACAGTGCTTGGACTCCTCTCCAAATGTGAACTGGCACTGTCGGTTGGCATCATACAGGGTCCCAGGGAGATCAGATGGCAGCTGGATGGAATTCTGTGGCTTGTCCATCAAACATTCCCCTGCAGGGTAAATGCCACCAATATCAGTAATTAGTTAATGAAAGCATGATTTTGCAAAATATTTATCATATGTAAGTATGTATAGCAAAGTGATTTGAAAGGTGTAGAGTATGGGGAAAAAATGCCAGGAAACTTAGATTTTTAGTTATGATTCTCAATAAAGTATTTCTGGTTTAATAATGACAGGAATGTACTATTCTGCTCAAAATGTGAATGAACAGATATTATCAAAGGAAAGCTGAGCACTCTCTAGAGAGAAGAGGTTGAGCGTCTCACCATGACCATTGTCCAGAAATGATGTGATCGTGTGGGCACTGCAGGGAGACCACGGCTGGCTTCGGTCCAAGTTGGACAGCATCGAGGCCATCATGTGGGAATCCTGGCTCATGACGTTCAGGCTGGCACACTGCTTTGCATCATCATGAGGCATGTTGAACACATGCCCTAGAAAGCAGTCCAAAACACTTACTAAATAGAGGTCACTTGTAGTACCTTTTTTCCCTCTTAACTGAATTTGTCTCAAAGTGCTATTTCACTACAAAGAAATACACTTAAGAAGCAATCAACTTTAAATATGATGTCTGTTCTGCAAAAGGTGGAAAGGACCACGGAAAGCTCCAAATATCTATAGCTCGTGATCCTTTCATCTAACAAGCATTTTGAGAAAGTAGAAAATATTTCCTATAGTATATTTCTATAATGCACCAGGGTATAAAATAGCAATAGGATCTACAAACTCTACCTCTCTAATATATTCTTTTACCAGTTAGAATCTAGGAATTAGTCTTAACTCATACTTACAAATAAACTTACCTAATTCATGGGCTGTGGTGAAGGCAGCTTGCAAGCCATCATCTTCTATGACTGAGCAGCTTCTGCTAGGATCACACACAGTTCCAACATCTGCCATCCCAAGGGTATCACACGTCTGGGACCCACATAGGTCCTAGAAAAAGTAACAGTAAATACTTGTATTACAAAGCAGAATCTGAGCTTTGGAAGTTAACATTTTAGCAGAATGTATCTTCTCCTGTGTCTTGGAGGATCTACATTCATTATTGTTGAGCTGGGATGAATCTACATGATTCATCTTGGGAAACTAAAGTTACAGTAGAATTAAATAAAACAGAACTTGTAAGACAGCTGAAAATATTGCTGAAAGGCCTAATTTCCCTCGTGTTGGATGCTACGCTAACTTTCAAGGAGGATGGTATGGTGGCTGGAACCATATTGCTCTCACCTGTCTGGTGAAAAGGATTGCCGTGTCATAGTGGGCCGGATCCCGGTCACTGGGAGGGTTGTGCTGCTTTTGCCAATTGCAGAAGTTCCGCAGCGTGAAGGCAGCATTGGAGGTCACTTCTGGCCCTTTCTGTTCCTCATAAATAACCAAAATCTTCACCACCACCAGACTAACTGAATTTCTAATGCTGGGATGTTTGTACAACTTGGCTGCCACTGAGAATAAGGTGAGAAGGTAATGCTTCAGACCGCTGCCATGGAACTCTACCATGGACTGGTCAGCCACCAGCATGGTTTCCACATAGCGAGGGCTGGACACAAACCGCTTCTTTCTTACACTTCCAGTTCCTGTCAAGAAACAAGAGAGATAGTTTACTCACTGGAAGGTTCTCCAAGAATAGTTACCTTCCCAGAGTATACAAGGAAAGCGAGATGAGTCAGGGCAAATAAAAACCAAAATAGACCTCAATAACAAAAAATATGTACATTTCTATTTACTGGAAATGGCTATTTTTAAGTTTTTTTCTTTTGTAAAGCGTGCTGCGTGTATGAGTAGGATTTTTTTTTTTTTTTTTGTCCCCTTTGGAATTCTCCAATCAGAATGAGGCAGTATGCACATCCTACTACCCAACTGTAGTAAAACCTTGGAGCAGGAGCAGCGGGCAGGCCGCCCTGAGTCACTCTTTCAAGGGAGCAGACAGAACTCCAGTGCTGAATGAGATCATCCCTCGCCACGTGGAAGGCCAGGGGCAGGGCTGGGGCGGCGGCCAAGAGGCGGGACCTGAAGGAATCTCTGCCTGCATTGCTCAGCTTTCATTCCAGGGGTCCCTGGGGTGCTTGGCTCAGGCCAATTCCGGGCACAAGGACCACCCATTCTGCCCAGCAGTCCATTGGCTCACTCTCATTGCCCTAGTGAGATAAATGCACTCCTCCAGCCAAGGCTGATTATTTGGAAAAGAGCCCTGCGGCTGCTGACAGAGACCAATCCCCAGAAAAGTTTTCAACAGGGCTGTGGACGCAGAACTGCTTCTAGGAGCAGGCCAGTCAGAGAAATGGCGATTCTAAACAAGGCACTTGAGAAAGTTAAGAAAAAAAAAAAAAAAAAAAAAAAAAAAAAAAAAAAAAAAAAAAAAAAAAAAAAAAAAAAGACCGAAGTGATACAATGAAAGGGACTTGATAGCGGGCCCTGCACAGAACAAGCCAGAAAATCTGCCGCGGGTAATTTTGCACAGTGCTAGAGAGCGAATTACGGCCACGAGGGGGAGCGCAGGCTGGGAGGCGGGGTACGAGGGCGCGCAGGCGGGGCAAGCCGAGCAAGGACCTCCCAAGCAGGTTCCAGAGAGGGGCCCGGTTACCCCACTCAGCCTCTAAAGAAGGGAAGGAGACAAGAAACCGACAGAACAGACGGAAGGGCAGTGGCCCGGGCTTGCAGGCACCCTCGGAGGTTACTGTCGCTCTCTTGCCCTCTCCGTCTCCGCCCTCTCAACGCTGGGCGCACGCAGAGGTTACAAAACTCAGCGCGAAGCTGCAACCCAGCCAAAGAGCGCAGTTGAAATCGTTAAAAAGAAAACGAATAAAAGAAGCCGTGTATGCTCACATTTAGCAAAGATGTAAAGAATAGGGTCACAAACTTCCCCTTCCCAATTGAACTACTTTGTCTTAGGTCTGCACAAAAATCATTGACTTTTTCGGCTTTCTTCGTTATTCATTATTTGGCCAATGAAATTAAATCTTTTATCAGGGATTAAACTCCCTCATCAGTCCACCAACTGAAACAGACCGACATTTCCGCCCGCGAACGGGAGTTTAACCTCCATTAACACTGGGTAGGAAAAATGGGAACGGGGATGAATGGTAAGAGAAACTAGGGAGACTTGCTACCTGCTGGCTGTCCCGCGAGGGGCGGCGCCGGGTCCCGCAGTGGTCTTCGCGGCACTGCGTCCTCCTCTTCTGGTTCTACAGCCCTCTTGGGTAGGGTCTCTGCGTCCAGGACTCCACACTTGGGGCCGCCGCCACCCCGCCGCCTCCGCCGCAGGAGATGGAACTGAGGCAGCGCCAAGGGCTCCTCCTGGACGGCGGCGGGGGCGAGACGCTCGGTAGCAGCGGCGGGAGCTGGCTGGATGAAGAACTCTTCGCCCTGCAAGTAGAAGGCGCCACGAACGCCCTCGCAGAGGCTGAGAGCCGCGGCTGAGCTGGGGTCACCGTTCACCGTCCCGGAGTAGAAGCAGTGCACGAGGTCGCCCGTAGGGTCCAGACGCTGCGCCTCGGGCTCAGCCTTGCGCCCCACGGTCTGGAGTGTGAAACCAGGCGCCAAGAAACCGTGGTCCGGCTGCAGTTCCAGGTGCAGCCGCCGGCCAAAGGCGTCCAGGCGGAGGCGCGTGGTCTCGTGTCCCGGGGCGCGTTCCAAAGCCGGCAGCACGAGCGCCTCGTCCGCCTCTGCAGGGCGCCCGAGTGCGCCGGGCAGGGTCAACAGTACTGGGGTCGCCACGAGAAGTAGCAGCAGCCAGGGTGCAGGCTGGGAGAGCCGAGAGAGCGGGGGACGCTCCGCGATTCCCATGTCGCCGTCCCGCGTGTGCCTTCGGCTCCCAGCAGAGACTGCTCGCTGCCCCCGAGCCCGGGTTGACACCGTGTGCCCTAGCGCGCCAAGGCAGAGCTTTTGTTCGGGTCAGAAGAGCACAGCTTCTCTGCTGTCTCTCGGAAAGGTTGAAGCGAACAAATACTGTTACTCTTTGAAAGTAAGCGCAAAACTAGTAACAGCGGAAGCTCTTTGAGTCCCTTCGGAGGCGCTGGGTTTCTGCTGGTGCGCGGGAAGGTTTTCTTCCAGCGCCGGGTTGGAAGCACCGCGCGGCAGGCGCTGCAGGAACCAGAAGCGCTCCAGGGCGTCCCTGGGGCTCAGTGCAGCTGGAAGGCCGGAGTCCTACTCCACTCTCGGTCGTCCGCCTTCGCCGCGGTGCTGCTCGCTTTGAGGACTCTGCCCTCTCCGCCCGGCTGTGTGCTTTGGCTATGCAACAGCCACTGGCTCGGAGCCGCTTTCCAGCGAGTGCAAGAACCGGGCAACCAGGGCCGCCCCTTTATAGTCCCGAGGCCAGCCCCTCCCCCGCTTGGCCGCCTTTCCACCGCGAAGACACCGCCCCCTGAGCTCAGTCGCCGCAGAGCCACGCTCAGCGCGCGGGCCCCTGGCGGGGGAGGGGGGGGCGGCCTCCTCTGCGTTGGCTTTGCGCCAAGGCTCGTCAGTCTGGGGGCGGAAGATGCACAAGGGGCGCTGTGACCAGCACTTTGTACAGCCCGGGCTGCTCCGGGGAGAAGGCGCTTCCTCCTCTCGCGCCCCTCCCTTGCCGATTCCAAGACCTCCCTGCCTTCCTGCAGCACCTCTGCAGCACGAACACTGTTGCCGTGCTGGTTTTGAGTTCCCAGGAAGGAGAGTAGGAGTGAAGAGTCCCCTTCATCAAGATTTCCTGCCCTACAACTGCCCGCGAGTTTCCCTTTCCCCCCAATTCGTCCTTTATTCCCTGTCTGGGAGAGAAGCCAAGGCTGCCCTTTCTTACCCATCACTACCTCTCCTCCTCCCTAGCCCGCTGTGAGCTTCGTTCTTTGCTGCAGCAAGCTCTCCCTCTCTGCCTCAACTTTACTTGGGGAAAACTTGGGTTGACCCTGCTCTTTCCCCTAGAAAGTAGGTGAGGGACCACGGACACTTCCCAGGCTCTGGACTTTAAAACGTGTTTTCATTGGCCTTGATCCCCAGCCCCCAGACCTCTCTGTGGTTACATTTCCGGAATAGGTGATCTGGAACAGAGTTCAGTTCCCTAGAGCCCAAAGAAGGAACTGCGCTTCATTCTTAATTCGAGAAATGACCAACTCCAGCCCAGCCCGCGTCTGTCCGCGCTGCAGGGCTTAGGCCAGAGGGGCAGTAACGTCTAGGAACCCCGTTTTCCGACTCCAGGGCCGGCAGCGATCTCTGGATGCATCCAAACTGGGTGCAGCAGAGAAAGGAGGAAATCGGCTTCTTTCCCCAACCCCTCCCTCCGCTTCCTACCGGGAAGGGAAGAGACTGTATCAGTGTTACGAAAGCGCAAAAACTCAGCCTTTCTACTCCCAGGTTTAACCCCCACCCCCTTACCACCCCCCCCCCCAAAAAAAGAGCTGAGCGGCCAATCCATTGAAAAAGGGAGGGGCTGCATGACCCGGAGGAAGGAAATGTTTCACAATGCTCTCACTGGCGGAAAGCCAGAGGGACAATGGTGAGAAAGACCGCCCAAGTCCCCGGGCAGGGGCGCGCACTCCCACTGCCGCGCGTTCCCGGCTCGCTCTCTCGCCGCCCTTACCCCGTCTTTCCTGGCTCCAGCTTCACTCCTCCCAGATCTTCCTAACTCGGGTAGGTACGGGCCAGAACGTCCGCTGGAGTGCTCCTACTCATCCCTTGTCCAAACTTTCTATCAAGAGTTCTTTCCAACTTCTCCTTCTGTGTTCTAGAATGCTGACTTGAAAAACAAAATCTTTGCTTCCCACTCTCTCTTCAGGAAAGATCAAAAGAGAAAGCCCTCCAGATGGCTTGGAGTCCCTGGTCTTCAGATCCCTACACTTCGTGGAGAATGTTTTAAGTGTAATTTTGGTTTCCAGTGATCACGCTCAAAGTCAGAAGTTGAATGGGAAACCAAGACTTTGATATATTTTAACAACACCTTCAGCTCTCCACGCTATCAGCTTCCGTCCTTTGCTCTTTCGCTAGCCCATCCTCTTAACATTTTCATACTGTGTTCTCTCCTTTATTTCTCTACCTCATCACATTCCGTTTCTCCTTTAAAATTCCTGTTGACATCTTCACTACTGAGTGGCCCACGTTGGTTGTACGTTCTCTAGCCTTTTTTTTTTTTTTTTTACCAAGAGGATTCCACAGTTTCTCTTTGCAAGTGGTCTTTTCCAAACATCTGAACAACGTTGCACCCCAAGTTGGTCTGTAGACTTCTAGCTTTTTATTTCGTTTACAACAGTCCTTCCATATTTTGTCTGCTGACATTTCAGTTCATTTCCCTCTAGCAAGAAGAAAGATTAGATCCCTGGGAGAACCCATGGGTAAAGCCATTTTAGACTCACAGCATCCTGACACTAAATCACAATGGCAAGGTCAGCTGTACATTTTCAAACATCTTGCTTAGAAAGGGCTCAGAACATAAATGGAGATCAGCAGACTGACTTGGAGATGGACAGATCAGGTACTCCCAACAGTGCAGGGCCTTGCTATGTACCAGGTCAGTGGGGCAGGAAGGGAAATTTCAGAGGCAGACCATGTGCAACCATGTGACGTATTGCAGTCTGTGGACTCTTCCACATGAATTTTAGCTTTTTAAAATAGATTAGTGTAGGTTAGGCCCTAAGTATGTATATCTTCTCAGTGTGTTCTTATTGGAAATGTAATTCAAGGCACACATTCCTAATCTTGAATGGGTTACTTCAAAATCTGTTATAATTTTTTTTTCATCGTTCATGTTGTATATCCAAATAGAACTGAAAAAAAAAAAAAAAAAAAAGCAGTGAGTTAAAGGCAAAAAGACTGCCAGGAACATGGCTTTTTATTCTCTGGGTTTCTCTCCAGATTTCTGTTCTTTTGCATAATGACTGCAATCTGTTGTGCACCTGTAGTTCTGGGAAATGATTCGTTTTTAATCGCTTCAACAGAGACATGGATGCAGAAGTTGCCAATTACTAAGCTAAAAAACTCCACACTCAGAACATCTAATCCATTTACTCATTTTGTAGATCAGCACTCTTTGGGTGTTTGCAGTGTTACACAATATATCTATATAACATATACATATATTTATAAGCAAAATGCAAGCCAAAAAATCACTGAATGGAGAATAAGACCATAGCAGTGAAATTTATTCATGGCACTAGTAAAAAGAAACATCAAGTCCTTATAGTTTTACATTTGCACACTTATATAGATTTGTGTGTGTGTGTGTGTGTGTGTGTGTGTGTGTGTGTGTGTGTACTAAGAATTGAACTCAGGACCTTGTGCTTGCCAAGCAGCCACTTATGCTGCTGAGCTATCTCCCTGGCCCCACTTCCACATTTTTTGCTCCTTAATTTGAGCATGCATCCAGAATATCATGTACTCTTTTAATACTTATTCCCCACATTTCCAGTTTTCTTTGTATAAAACACATATGGGCTTATGCAAACATTAACACTGATATACTTTAACTTGTAAACTTTAGCCAACTTCTTAACTTCTTATGTTTTTTTTTTTTTTTTTTTGTCTTTTTGAGACAGGGTCTTGCTCTGCAGTTCAGGCTGGCCTTGAGCTCAGTTTTGTAGCCCAGGCTGGTCTCAAACTCGCACCCATCCTCCTGCCTCAGCCTCCCGAGTGCAGGAATTACAGGCTTGTGCCACCACGCCTGGCTCAAACTTCTTATGATTTGAAGAGGTGGTCTAATACATTAAAAAAACATTTATTAGAAGACTTCACGTAGTTTAACTTTATAGAAGTTTTGTTTTCCTCTCCAAACTCGAGGACATCCTAACAAAAGGTGTACACTTTCAAGTGATAAAGATGAAAATGCCATTTTCTATTGCAAACCTATAGGTTGTATTTGTTTCACTGATTCATCCATTATAGGCCTAATACTCAATTGCTAATTTTCCTAAAGCCTATACCAAAGTAAGTGCTCAACAAGTAGCCCTGAGTGGAGGAAATCCAATGATGCAAAGGAATTGTTGGCATTTTCTTCTCTTGTAGTGTAAATATTGCTCTTAGAAAACATGAATTGCCATATTTTATAACCATGAAAGACTTTTTACTCATATTTTCATACCGTAGTATTTACTAATTGGGAATACTAAAGCTGTTTGCCATTGACACTACTTTCAAGAACATAGTCCCATAAGGTCCTACTTGACAAATGACCATTTTGCTTTATCTTAATTTAAAAAGTAGACAGAAATCATCTATTATAGAAGTAGCTTATATCCTCAGCAACATAATCCAGAAAACAAATAAATTATTTTAAGCTTCCTTTAGACTTAATTTTTTGTGCTAACATGTATTTGGAGAATTGAAAGAAGTATGATGTTCAAAATGTATTCTCTTTCCTTAAAAGAGAACAAGTGAGCCTGAAAAAGGTTTTGTGGATTGACCAGACACAAAAAGTTGTTGGCTCAGGTGTGGCCTTGAATCTACATCTCTCTTCAGTGTGTTCTTATTGGAAGTCTGTTCATTCAAGGCACACTTTTATAATAGTGAAACTGGCAGCTTAGGAATGAAGGACCCCAATCATAAGTGTGAATCTCATATAACAACATTTTAACTTACCCTGTGTATTTATATATATGTTGTAAGATTTATGCTATATGTTGTTTACAAATATTAAATTTCAGTTTACTAGTCATTTTCCCCCAGTAAAAAAATTCCACCTTAACAGACTGATCGTCTCATAGCACCTCTTTCTCAGCCCACAAGGTGGCGATAGTCTACAACAAATAATATGCAATTGGTTTTGTTGATGTTGATGTTCTTGTTAGCTCTTCAAGACTGCAAAGGTTTCACGGCTTTTCAGTCAATCAGAAGAGAGTTTTGTTGAATTTTCTCCTTTGTTTTACGATTATGTAAAATATTTTAAAAGATTTTATATGTATTTAAATTTTAGGAAGTGTATCATCACCTTGACCAAATATTATATGTAAGCAACCACGTTTTAATCATGTAGCTCTAGCAGCTCAATCCAAAACTAATTTTATTTTCAAAAAACAAAACTACATGGAACAAAATAATATGGATCGCTTTTTAAAAATTAATTAATTAATTAATTAATTAATTTTCTTGTTTCAGAACCTTTGTTTGTTTATTCACTTATTTTTATGGCCGGCTCAGCCCGCCTAGAGAGCAGGGCTGGAGCAGCGTGTGGTGCCGAGGATCGAACCGCGGTCCCTGAAGTCGCCTAAGCTTTCCCAAGCAGGCGCTTTAGACCACTGAGCCATCCTGCTGGGCCCCAATATGGATCGCTTTTATCAAGGCATTTCAGAGCTCTATGCGATTCAAAAAAAAAAAAAAAAAAAACACATAGGCATTGTAATATACAAAATCTTATTTATTCGTCAGATATTTATTATGTATGTGTACTTATTAAACATTTAACTATCCACATTGAAGACTGGGTTTCCTGTTTTAGAAAATTTTCCTTAAGCACAGGAGGAAAAAAATAAAGAAAAAACGTGCGACCACCAGGTGGTGACAAAAGACAACATTTGCAATAGCTCGTGCGTGGCGTTTCTGAAGTGCTGGACCACACCGTATTCATGTGACCTCCAAATGTCTTAGGAACTTAAAGTCACACGCTGGGCATGTTTGGCTTCTCCAAGTGGCTCGCTTTTAACATCATAATGTTGATTTACTAAATGCTAGCAGTAGAACCTGACAGTTTCAGTCAGCAGGAGGCACATGAGTCCGTAGAGTGAAAAAAATTTTAAATACTTGCTTTTTTTTTTTTTTCAGGTCAGGAGACGAGTTACTGACTAGGAGACTGAGAGAGGAACTCTATGTAACCTCAATTCCCAATATAATTATTGAAATGGAGCTAAATGTCAGCTGTCGAAATAATTTGCTCATCGGAGATTTTTGTGGAGGATACTGGGTAATCTTTGATGATTTCTAAGCTTCTGCCTCACTGGAAGAATTTATGTCTTTGTAGTGACCCTTATTGATAGTTAATAAGTGAATTATAAATTACCGTAGTTCTGTGGTGACCCAGTAGAGCAATTAGAACTATTGGCAGCTCAGCACCACTGACATTGGTGTATATTTTGCCAAAGGAAAAGAGACCAAGAGGTAGAGGAAGGGAAAAGAAGAAGGAAGAGACTTAGATAAAAAGATCTAAGTTGTGTTACATACCCATGAAGAATGCCGTCATTTACATTGCAACCATGTACCAATACAAGTAATTTGCCATGTTGTGCTCCTCGGTCTTTTTTACCCACAGAAATGATGCTTGCTTAGCACACTGGAGCAAATGGGTTCACCGCTTCTTGCTGGAAGCACTGGCTCAGAAAGCCTTGTTGTCTTTGTTGGCCTTCAGACCACCCTGGGAGACAGCTGAAATTGGCTTGGAGAGTGCTGCGTCTAAGAGTGGGAAGTCTCTCTGTCCTTGTACTTCTACTCACAAAGGAGCAAAGTCAGACAAACCCCTTTTAATGTTAGCATTCTTACTGCTACCTGTTTATTTTGTAATTTAGGGGATCCAGTTAGTGTCACTGAGCAATAGGTTCCTGGCATGAGCAGTGAAGGAAGCCTGAAGGACTGCAGCACAGGTGAGAGAGGACACTGCTGCAGAGCGGCCCAGAGGTAAATGAGACTGACTGATATGCATAAGGCTCTAAAGGTAGACAAGAAGGGCTTAGAGAGCCAGGCGTGGTGGTGCATGCCTGTAAGCCCAGCACTTGGGAGGCTGAGGCAGGAGAATCAGTGTGAGTTCGAGACCAGCCTGGGCTACAAAAGTGAGCTTAAGACCAGCCTGAGCTGCATAAGGGCTTAGAAAGTGGTCCAGCCTTGGCACCACCTCCTGTGCCAGCCCTGCCTCCCAAGCACATTGAGCAAGCCATCAAGTCCTGGCGTAGTGGCACACACCAGTTGTCCCAGGGCTAGGGAGGCTGAAAACAAGAAGATCATGGGTCCGAGCTGCATGGTGAGACCCTATAGCAAATGCATTTAAGAAAGAAAGAGGTCCAGGGTATCAGGGAGACTGTAGGGAATGAACTGTGATGAAGCTTTATTTCTTGATGCATGGAACATTTGAAGTAGAGTAGCATGTGGTGGTCAAAATCTTTTGTTTTCCTTTTTAATTGACGCATTGTAATTGCATGTACTTTCAGGGTACAGAGCAATGTGTCAGTATCTATGAGCAATGCACAGTAATCGATTCAGTATATCTGGTATATCCTTTGCCTTTTACCTTTAGGATGGAAAGAATAATAGGAAAGGATAGAGTTTGATCAGAGTTATAAACTTATAGTAAGGAGAAATGAATTCTGTTGTTCTATTGTTCAGGAGAGTGACTGTGGCTTACAGTATTGTAGGAAATACCTAAAAGGGGGACCAGTTCTTTTTTTTTCTTTATGTATTTAGGGCAGGGCCTACAGTGTTCACAGGGTCTCACTGTGCCGATTGGACTCAATGATTCTCCTATTTTCAGTCTCCCAAGCGCTGGTATTATAGGCACGTGCCACCACGCCCGGTCTCAATCGCTGTCTCAGCATACCCCTGGGAGTGGGCCTCCCACTGCAGGCCTGGGATGGGATCCCTAGCTGCTACATCTGCTTAGTTAATCCGCTGAGCTATCTGGCCAGCCTGCCACAAGTTTTTTAAATGACTGAAGCATTTAAGTCTATCAAGAAAGACTCTTTAGATATTGTCGAACAACAGAGCACAGAAACAAAGTGCATGTGGCTACAGTGAGTTGATGTGATTCTTCACATAGCACAGAGTAAAGAGCATCCAGTG
The DNA here is from genome assembly GCA_004027025.1 of Myocastor coypus. Classification (NCBI taxonomy): domain Eukaryota; kingdom Metazoa; phylum Chordata; class Mammalia; order Rodentia; family Myocastoridae; genus Myocastor; species Myocastor coypus. The sequence continues at coordinate 99,435 of PVJA010001914.1, forward strand.
ATTATTGGAAATTTGGGATGAAAAGCAGAATGAGAAGAAATGAATGAGATGATTTTGAAAATTCAGAGAGATTGAAAGAACTTTTCATAGCTATCAGTTCTTGAGATCTGCTTGTGAATTGTCTAAAAGTTAAAGTTGGTGCTTTTATATAAATTTTCTCTTTTTCTACATCATGTATTATTTAGTATTCACTCACTCTGGAAACTGACTTAAAAATTTCAAGGGGTTAGCTACTCATAATGCTTTGCTGGACACCTCTGTCTTGCCACTTGCCTCATTCTCCTGGCTTGTGTCCACTGGTCATTGTACACGAGGCACTTGGGCAGACATACCTTACTGATGTTCTCCCTATGTCTTAGTGCTTTCTCCTCTGGCCTCCCGAGATGATAGCCATGCAATGGTAAGTGCAAAGCACAGGGTAGTTAAAAGCTATGTGTAAATATATTTTTTTTCTTTTAGACAGGGTCTCACTATGTAGCCCAGACTTTCCTCAAACTCCATGTGGAAATCTTTGACAAAAATTTGAGACAATAGAAAATGGTTTCCCTTATATCACTTCAGCAAGAGTAGAGAGGCGGATGATCTATGTCCCTTCAGAGGGTTCTGAGAGACTCCAGCCCTAGGTGTCGCTAGCAATGACCAGCTAGACAATATACCTTTGGGTTGACTTTTCCCCTTCTGTCTCATTCTCTTCAGTCCTCCTTCCATTTCCTACATACTTAGCTACCTCTTGACCTCCTCTCTCCCACAGGGAGTGAACATACTCAAACCTTTGTCTCAGGGTCTGCTCTCTAGACTTGCTGAGCTGACAACAATAAAGATCAGGAAATGTAGATGTCTCAGTTACCCTTCGCTCATTGCTGGGACAGATACCCAACCCCCAAAATGAAGGAAGGGAATGTTTATTGAACTCACAGTTACTGGAGGCATACTCAGCTGGCTCCAAGGCACAGCAGCACAGGGCAGAGAGCAGCAGTTCCTGGAGGCAGAACAGCATCAGTGGCAACAGAGAGCGAGTCTGTCTCTCTATCTGTTTTATATTACATTCTGGCTCTGCACCTTGGATTGAGCGTAACGCCCCCATAATCCCAGCAGTACTAAAACCCATAATCCCAGCCTTGGATCATCCATAATCCCAGTGAATCATGAGTTTATGTCAAACAGAGATTGGCAGAAGCAGATGTCGGCTCCTTGGTAGGAGAGAGCAGCTTCACCTCATGTGGATGCTGCACTATTCTCTTCAGAGGCAGATGCTTCTTAGAAGTATGTGTCTCTTCTGGCACCTGCCACATCTTTTTTAACCATAGATTCTTAAATGAACTGCAATGTTTCCTGGGGAAAGTTTTTTTTTTTTTAACTATTTCACATGTATTAGTTGGAATCCTGTACTGAAGTGATACACACACACTTGTGTGTGTGTGTGTGTGTGTGTGTGTGTGTGTGTGTAGTATTTAAAACTCCTGATGTATAGTTTATGAGGAATTGGCTCCCATGACTATGAAGGCTAAGAACTCCCATAACCTGTTGTCTGAAAGCTAGAGACCCAGAAATCCATTGCTATAATGTAACAGAGAATTTTACCCCCTCTCCTAGTTTCTTAGTTGCCCAGGTAATAGTTCCTGTTCCAGATCCAGTTGCTCCTATCTCTTAGAAAGGGCTGGTCACTGTGAGGCACATTGTATAAACCAATCCCCAAATGACAAGTCATTCTGCTTCTGCACTTCCTGCTTGCTCATCCTATACAAACCTTTGACCACCACAGACCAGGAAGTGATCTGTTTGCTTAGGATTTTTAGTAGACAGCTTAGGATTTAAATAGACAGATTTCTAGATACACATAAACATTGGGAGTGAACCTGATCAGTGTCTGTCAAAGTGAATAAATGTACCTCCAAATTCTGGGTATCATTTAGGTGTTGCTGTTTGCTGCTAAAGTAACTTAAGTATAATTCTGAAAGTCGCAGAATCTGGAAAGCCAATTGTAACGGTGTATGTATTGGTCCAAGAACAAAAATAAACTGTTGCCCCATTTAAGCCCTCAAGAGTTTGGATGATAGCTGTCCACACTGGTCAGCACAATGTACTTTTAAATAAGAGTCTGTTATTAAAATGTCTATCTCATTTGGCAAATCACTCACAGATATACTCAGAAATAATGTTTAATCTGGGCACCTTTTGTAATAGCTAAACGGAGACATAAAGTCTGCCATAGCCATCCATATTATAGTTCCCAAGACTTTCCTAATTTTTAAAGATGGAAGTAATACTACAAAAACAATTATGCTAATCATATTATCAAGTTATATCTATTTAGGATAGATATAATGATATTAAATAGCATGTATGTTACCTGAAACTCATGGAAAATATTTAAAATCTTTTATGTATGTATAAGGCAACTTAGATGTGAGATCCAACAGACCGCAAAATTCATCTGTGCTTTATACTCTCTCTCTCTCTCTCTTTCTCTTTCTCCCCCACCCCCATCCATGGTACTGAAGTAATTTTATGCAGTATTTTTAGTGTATCTTGCATTTTCATTTTGATTCCTGTAATAAGGTCAGGAATGGTATTTTCCACATTGTGGTATCGTGTCAGTGCCTGTATTAGCTTTCCCACTGGTGAGACAAAATGCTCAGAACCTATAATTTAAAGGAAAAGAGCTTTGTTTTGGCCTAAGGTTTCAGAGGTTTAAGTCTGTGGTTGGCTGACTCCAAAGCACAGGCACCATGACAGAGGAGCATCGGAGAAATTGCTCCTCGTCCCATGGATCTGAGAAGCAGAGTACAGGAAGGGATACTTATGAGATATATACTGCAAATTAAAGAGCAAATAAAAAGAAGTAGGTAAGACACAAAGTATTGCAAGAGATCTTCCAACTCACACTATACATAAGAGCTCTGTTCTGCCCACCAGTGCCACGTGGGAAGAAAGAAAACACCTATGGGATAATAGAACACAGGAACAGAGAAGGCTCCAGGAAAGCTGATCTTATTTTTTTATTTTCTGCAAAATTAGAAACTAAAATATTCAGACATCGTGTACAACCAACCAAAATTGTGATGAGAAACCAAATGAGCTTCTCAGCAAATAGTAAAGATTTGCAGCACGCCTTATCCAGCTTCATTTCTGAGTACAGTAATACCTCAGCTCACAAATGCTTCTGTTTGAGGATGTCTGAGTTGTAAAGCAGGCTTTGAACAAAAGTTTGCTTCTGTTCTTGAACCTCGCATCAGGTGATGAACGTGGGCGTTGCTCGCTTCCCGGGAGTCACGGAACCCATGAAAGCTGCGAACCAAGGAAGCCCTGTGTGTGGCCTCTCAGGCTTGGCTTTCCACAGCAGGTCGAGGCTGTTGGGGAATTAGCTTGTCCTCAGCCTGGGAGCCATGATGAAAAGCAGTCCTTGCCTGAGGTTTAAGAACAGGTTTGAAGGCTTTAAAAAACAATAGAAAATTAATACCATGAGGACTAAACGGACAGAAAAACAAATTAGATTTTTGCCCATTTGTCAAATCACAGATGTCCGTGATTATTTCAACACAAATGAGTTTATAATGAGAAAAATGTCTCCTGAAATGATGATACAACCCTTCAGACATGTACTAAAATTTAGGTTTTCATTTTTTTTCTTTTCCTCTCTTAATGTTTTGCTCTTGATTTTATGAAGTCAAACCAAATAAATTAATCATGCTATTTTATAAGAATATTATTCCCTGCAGGTGGGTGTTGACAGCTTTAAGAAGTTCACTACAGACATGAAAGCCTTGGTAAGAAAATGTAGAAAGAAAATCAATTTTGGTACCAATTTTCATGACATTATAAAGCTCATGTCACGTTTTCCTCTGTAGCTTTGTAGATCTTGTCTCCCTTCCCTTTCCTCGTTTTTACCGTTAAAACTCTTTAATGTGTACTAATAGTTGATTAACTAATGGGCAACTTGTAATGCCCAGCTGAACTCAGTCAGTGTGGTTTTGGGTATGGAGCGCCCACCCCAGAGTAACAGCACCACAGGAGAACTGGAAAGTATGGCGTGCTGTTGATCCTCCTGGATAAGCCTGATAAGAACCCGGATGTTCTCATCATTGAAGGAAGTTGGGTCCTAGCTGTCCTGAGAATAGATTCGGTTCTTTTGACACAAACTCTGATCCTGACCTAGAGTGTAACTTCTTGGCTCCAGTGCAGATCCCTCAGCCCCAGGGCACAGATCCTCTGCCCTGATAGTGCAGTCTTGCTGCTTCCACCACTGACCGGTGGGCACCTCAGGGCAGATCCTCGGGACAGGTTTTCATGAGACATTGTTGTGGGTTCAAGGCCTCCAGCTGACCTTGTGCCGGACATTGCTATGCGATCCTCATCTGGATTCTTTGGGTCTCTATTGTGGGGGCAGATCTCCTAAATTCTTTTGATTTTGGCTTTTTCAGTGAATATTATAAACTAGTCCTGTAAATTATGTGTCCTATATTAAACCTATTCCTTTGTAAACCCCAAAACTACAACATTCAGGAAACCACCTTGTGTCTGCTGGAAATGGCACATTTTGTACCCAAACACTTCTTAGACCTATAAAGGATCATTTCAACAATTTCTCCTGAGTACCATATAAGCCAAACAGATGTGATAGAGACAGAAATCTTGGTATAAAGATGGAACTTTCTCTAGGAGATGGGGTGCGGGGAGGATTGGGGCACATAGACAGCTGCACAAAGGACAGGTGGTTGTTTGATCTGATTTTCTTCATTTCTTCTTTAGAGACCTCATAAATAAATTGTGCATGTGGAAATTATTTCAGTTTCCATTCCTTTAATGAAAAAGCAAGAGTGTGGGAAGGGTCTCTTATTTTGCGAAGGATCATATATTACATAAAAGAGTTTCTGAAGTCAGATGTGGTGGTGCAAGCCTTGGATCCCAGCATTCTGGGAGGCTGAGGCAGGAGAAACACAAATCAGCCAACCTAGCAACAACAGGAAGATTTTGTATCAAAATAAAAGTCAAAATAATAAAACAAAAGAGGCGATGGTGCTAGGAATATACCTTAGTATGAATGCCTTAGATTCAATTCTCAGCACTAGGGCAACAAATGACTTTGCACTTTAAGTTTTGGTTTATCACATCTCCCTATGTATACTGTATAGCTTAGTTCTTTTGCAGTCTAACCCAGTCTAACTTGCCCTTATTAATCATTCAATTTAGAAGCAACATGACTTGGTTGTTTCTGTGGAGAGTTCATTGTTTGAGAGGACATACAATAAACATAACTTTCACTAACTTTGTGCTTACTTTTGCCTTTTCACTGTTTAGGCTTTGTGTGTGTGTGTGTGTGTGTGTGTGTGTGTGGCTGGCTTAGCCCACCCTGATGGGTAGGGCTAGTGTGGCATGTGGCGCAGGGGTTTGAACTGCAGTCCCTGTACATTTGTCCAAGCTTGCCTAAGAAGGCACTTTAGACTGCTGCTGCACTATGTTGCTAGCCCTCCTTTAAAATTTTTTTTTGTTTGTAATGAAGCTTTTAACAGGAATGAAATCATGTTCTTTGTGATATTATATTGAGTTTCTTGTTTTAGTAACTAGCAAATAATCTTTGATAAAGAAAAATGAAGAATGTACAGATATTGAATATTATAGTTAACAAATAGATAAACAGACCACAGAACTATAGTACACAGACCAACTCATGATAACATGCAGTTTGTGATAGAAAGCAAAATTTTGATTTAGTGAAGAAAGTATTATTTTGTTTCAGTAAATGTACTTAATAAATTTATTCCCTCACGTCTGCCATATACCAGACAAAATATATTTGAATTTAACTTCTAAAGTTAATTACTGAAAGGATAAAAGAAAAGAAAAATATATACAAAAACATACCTATTGCATCATGGAGAGAAGAAACTTTTACTAAGCACAAAAGCAAATGTATTGTCAAAAGGAAATGGCTGGCTATTGTCACACACACACTGAAAATGATGTTTTCATTGGATAAGTTTGTTCAATTCTTTCGTATTTTAAATAATTCTACTTATTTAAGCAATGCAATCCAAGCTCTTCTCATGCCCCGTAAGATGCACCCCATCCTAACTTTAGGCTTTTGTGTTTCATAGTGCAAAATTCTGTTCTCAGCACGTGCAATTCTGCTTTATATCTATGTCCTTTTTCATAGCCTAGTGTTCCTCCCTAAAACCTAGAACATTCTTCACTGTTTTGTATGCCTGAAAAACTATTTTCAAGGCTCTGCTTTCGTGGTGACTCCACGTTGAAAAAATGTTTCATGGTGCCAGTTCCTCCCCTACACACAGGGAAACAGGCTGAGATAATAACAACCTCCTTCTCCCCCTTTGTTAGTACATACATAGTTATTTTATTACCTTTTATACATATTCAATTGCTCTCCTTGTTTGCTTACTTACATCATTTTCCCACTGGAGCATAAACTTTCTAGGGGAGGGGTTGTGTCTTATCACCACCTGCAATGTTTTTCTTTTAATTCTCACCAATGAACGTTTACTTCAAATAAATTGAAACGGAAACTATTAAGACCAATGTAAAGACATTGCTTATCTATGAAAACATTTAGAAGGAAGCATATTTGTTTATTTCTTTTTGATGAAGAGATTACTGGCAGAATTTGTAATGTTCGCTTTGTATCACTTTATTTAAAATAATAGGTCTTTAATCAGTAATACAAGTGGCAAGGTAAGAATTCTTTAAAACAAGTTTGTTTATTAGCTGGACATCTTGTTTAATTTTATAATACAGAATTTGAGAATTAGGCTTTTGTTCCTATTTCAGGCAATACTATGATAGATGATCTTAAGACTCCTCTTGCTAACAGCAATTTAAAAAGCTGGAGGAAATACTAAAAATAACATCTCTATACATGCATTTGTTAAAAGACAAGAAAGTAAGAAACTCTTACATGCAAGTGACTCAACAGAGGGACAAAATTGAGAACAAAGTTTTGAGGAGCAAAAGATGAAATGCATGTCTGTAGAGGACAGAATTTGCACCAGACATCACCGTATTCATCTCTCAAGAGAAGATTAAAAAGGACAGTTTTTTCTTGATATTTGATATTATGGAGGAGAAAAAGAAACTTTCTTCCTTACTTTATAACCCTAAGCCATCTTATTTCAGTTTTACAGGGAAATTTCATAGTTCCTGGGTGGTCTTAGTTCCCAGGATACAAGCATGCAGTGCAAAGCTGGCCCTGCTTAGCAGGGCCTCGACGAGCTGGCCAGACAAGATAAAAGCCCTTCCCCATGGAAACCACAGAGCCCAGAGCTCAAATAATATCCACAGAAATATGAGCTCATAGTAAGCACACACATAAAGCAAAGCCACATAAGCAAGCCACAAAGAGGGAGACTCAGCAACACAAAGCAAATCAGAGTCAAATCTGCATAAACATTAGATACGGAAATTATCACAAAATATAAAATCAGGGTTGAGAGGGGGCTACAAACAGCACAAAATTTGAACAAAGTGGATGCATTCACCAAGTGGACAAGGATAAGGAGCAGAGGAAGGGTAAAAGACAAAGAACAAAGTGATAAGCCTCATGGTATCAAAGACAGAGGGGCCCGGCAGGATGGCCTAGTCGTCTAAAGTGCCTGCTTAGGAAAGCTTAGGCGGCTGCAAGGACCGCGGTTCTATCCCAGGCACCACATGCTACGCCAGCCCTGCCCTCGGGGCAGGCTGAGCCGGCCAGAAAAATAAATAAATAAACAAACAAACAAACAAAAACAACAACAAAAAAAAGACAGAGAGGATGGCTTAAGGAACAGAGGAGACAGAATATAGGTGCAAGTAAGAAATTTATACCTACATGTAGCAGTAGAAGTGTAGATAAAATCATCTAGATAATCAAGATAAAATCCACCAGAAATATAAACAGCCATGTTTAGAGAATGACAATTATTCTGATGGAAGTTTCTCAACATCAGCAAAAGCAGAATGATATGTATAAGTTTCTGAGAAAATAGAGCGGTCATTGCAGAATATTGAAGTGAAATTATTACATTAATTTTCCCACAGTAGCATCATTAAAGAGAAACTAAAATATGTTTTTTAGGTAAAGAACACCTCACCTTAGATGGGAGTTTTTCCAGGAGAAAAAGGAGCAGTTCCACTATTAGCATACATAATTATAGAGCACATAAAACAAGGAAACATTCTAGACCATCAAATGAGAAAGTCTAAGTTTGACCTCAAAATTTCCAATATAGAGTGAATGAGGGAGAATGTTTCTGATCATCTTAACTGGGACATCGATACAAAAATTTTTACCCAAGTTTTAGCAAACCTAACAAAATATAAAAAAGAGAATAAATATATTATTTTGGCTAAGTTGCTCAATTAAAAAATGCAACAGAGGTTCTACCCCATTGGTGAAAGCAATTCTGTACATTAACAATTTCAGAGGGAAAGATTGGGCCATTGTTCCAAATAATACAGAAAAATATTAGGTAGAGTTCAGCATCTATTTATTGTAAATAAATTTTTAGGAAATATAGGATAGAAGGGTACTTCTGTGATCAGACAAAGCATTTATATGTGCATAGTAATTCGACTAAAAATGATCAAGAAATGTTCGAAATGTCCTATATGTGATCAGTATTGAGTCAAGGGCATCTGTCATCACAAATCTTAAGTAAACATCCCTTTTGGAGAATCAGGCTTATAGGAGATTTCTCAGGTGTATCCAAGTTGTCTTTCAGCCTGCCTTGTTTCTTGCATTTTCAGTGTGACTATAACAAATATTTTTAAAAGTTCTGTTATTTTATATATTAACTACTCTCTATGTTATATAAAGCCCTAGATAATTACTGAATTGTTGAAAAGGCATGGGTAATATTTTAAGAGACACTGGATGGGAAATTTTCTTGCCATCTAATATAAAATATTAACCTAGATGTATATGAAAGTAAGGGAAACTGGAATAATATGCTTACACATGTCATGCGGCAAAGATGAGAAGAATCTTAGAAATAAGTGATAAAGGCACATCACTTTTTGAAACTCAGGTACCACTGCCTGTGATTGCAGATGGGGCATGTTATAGTTTATGTCTAATTGTCCCCTCAAAGCCTCATGTAGTCATTGGGTGGGGACTTCTATAGATTGAGACTTGACTCATGAGTCACTGGGATTATGTGTCTTAGTACTGATGGGATTATCGGTCTGAGTAGGGCTGGGACTATGGGTGTGGTCTTGGGCAGATGTTCTAAGGCAGATAACCTGATAGGAATATAAAGAGAGACAGAGAGACAGACTAGAGCTGTTGCTCTGCTGCACTGTCTGGTTAACTGCCTCTGTCACCATTTGCTGCTGCTGTTCCACCACCACCATGAACTGGATGCTCTCTGTCCTGCTCCACTCAGCCTTGAACCAGCCGAATATGGACTGAAATCTCCAGTAGCTGTGAGCTAATAAACCTTTCCTTCCCTCATTTTGAGTGTCGGGTATTTGTTCCAGCAATGAGTAAAAAGTAACTAAGACAGGGTAGATAAAAACGAGTAATAAAATGAGAGAAGAAACAATTCAGGGCCCGGCGGGATGGCTCAGTAGTCTAAAGTGCCTGCTTGGGAAAGCTTGGGCAGCTTCAGGGACCACAGTTCGATCCTCGGCACCACATGCTGTGCCAGCCCTACCCTCGGGGCGGGCTGAGCTGGCCATAAAAATGAGTGAATAAACAAAAAAAAAAAAAAAGAAGCAATTCAAACACATGGATGAGTGCACATTCTGAATGCAACTGTATTCTATACTTCAGCTAAAAAGAAAAACTTGTAGATGAAGAGTTACCTATGTGACTATATGAGATCTACGTTAATTAAGAAGCATAAAATATAGATAGGTTGAAAATAAATATTGGGAAAATACATGATAAAATCTGTAATCAAATATATATATAATGTGAACATATTGTCCCAATTTATGGCTCTTGATATATTTAGAAAACCATAAGTTTTTAATTTTGATGTGAATTTTCTCATTTTCTTTTTATGCATAGTTTTCTGAGCTTTGTTTAAGAAGTTATGCCTAATTCCAAGTCATAAAGAATCCTTCCAAGGTCTTTTCTAGGTATTTATAACTTTACCTTTTATATTCAGAGCCACGGTCCATATGAAGTTAGTATTTGAGTACAAGGGATGAAATAGAGGTCAAATTTAATGTTTTCCTTGCAGTATGTTTTACAAAACCAAGTAAATAAACAAGTAAGACAAAGAAAGCCTACTTTCAAATTTTGCAGTTCATAACACAGTTTATTTTTCTCACCATCATTTGTGGCAGGGATGGTGGATGAGTGTGGCAATGTGGTTCAGCTTTGATCCACAGTACCAGCTGGAGATCCTGGGTTATTATGGAGGCCAAGAACTCCCATAACATAGTATCTGCAAGCTGGAGAACTTGGAAGGCCAGCGATGCGTCGGTCCTACTAAAGACCCGGGAACCAGGGGAAGTGACAGCATAAATCACCTGCAGTGGTGGGCACATGACACTATGCATTTTCCAAAACCTACACCACCGAGCATCACAAAAATAAGTGCATAAGTAAATGCCAAATAAGTAGAGTACAGCACAACACTGTATTGTGCTTAACAAATGTGCTTCTCATACGGATGTGAATTAGTCATTCAGAAACTACATTATGTGCATACTATGGTAGTAAAACAAATAACAGCATACTGTAGAGAATAAAACACAGATTTCTTTCTCACTGTCTGAGAACAAACATTACAACCAAAAGAGAAATCTAGAATCTACCTTTCAGAATTGAAGCAGGAATTGGATGTCTTTAAGAAGTTGTTTGTACATATCCAGTTGGTCCTACATATTCATGTGTCTGAATGCATGAATTCAATCAATTAAGAAAATATCCTTTAAAAGTTGCACTTTTTTTTTTCTTGTCACTGTTCACTAAACGACATGGCATAACAATGACGCATAGAGTCCTTATACTGCATTAGATATCATACATAATCTAGACATCGCTTAAAGAACACTATTTGAACTTGGCCTATAAGTGTGGGCTATGTGCAAGTGCTATCTAAGGGACTTAAACATTTTATATAATGAATTGAGCATCCAAATATTTGGTATCTGTCTTAGTCAAGGTCCCATTGTTTTGGAGATGCTGTTCTTGATATTGACAATTTAAAGGAGGAAAATTTAATTTTTGCCTCACAGTTTATAGCGATTTCACTTCATAGTTGATTGACTCCAAGACAGAGCAGTGTGGCAAAACCGCCATGGGGGAGAAGCTGCTCATAATGCTGGGGAAATGGAGGGCGAAAGGAGAAACTGAAGAGGTAGATGAGCCCTTACAGGCCATGTGCCCAGTTACATAATGCTTCCATGTTCCTGCCTCATAATAGCATGTCTACTAAAAGCCCCATAATCAAATCGCCTTCCAGAAGCCCACCAAGGAGTATGTAAGGCTCTTAAGGGACATCTACATAGAAACACAACTGTGTGTGAGAAAAGTCCTGTGACTAATTCCCTGAGATAGTGAGAGATTAATATATGTGCCCACATGAGCACCCCCCCCCCCAGAATTAAATATGAAGTACACACGCCTGGGTCTGTACATACACATACTTTGCCCTCTTTATGCTGAGGGTGTTGTAGGCAGTTAAATTAAATAAAATATCATGGGCAGTCAGGTAGGGCTAGGCCTTTAAAGGAACCAGTAAAGAAGAGGAGATAGCTTGCAAGTGGGAGAGAGAGGCACTCCAGCTGTGGGCCAGGCCTCAAGACAAAATATAAACAAATGCAACCAAATATTTCTGTATGGATAAACATCAGGGATTGCTATTCTAAATAGATCTCTATCACCTTGAGAAAGCCAGGAAGAGGCACTAGCCCCCCTCCAGGAAAATCCCTGTTCTGTACGCATGCCCATTTACTATAGGGCTCGCTTCCCCATTTGGTCCTGTCCTGTTTAATCAAATTTAGCTGAGAAATTATGCTCATAATCTTACTGGTTGACCATAGTTTTGTCCCACGTCATGCCCAATTGCAATTTCCCATTTTTCCCATATTGAATCCTTCTCATGTTGTGAATTTGCTCTATAAATAACCCTAGAAAAGGCAGGGTTCTTAGCAAGCATTCCAGACTACTGTCTATCTGAGAAGCTTCCTTTCCCCCCAAAAAATATACTCTGTTTCTAACCTTCATTGTTCCTAAAACTTACTCTTTGATTTTAGAAAACATGAACCCATACTGGACATACAGCAAGTTGAGAGATTCTGTCCCTTAACAACATCGACTGGGTCTAAGTCCAAAGACAACAGGAAGTACTTTTAGAACATAGGAATTCTTAAACATCATTCTCCTGTAAAAGGAGCTAGAACTTCCTGGTGCAGTGACTGATTGAGCAGGGCCAACAAAATATGTGTTTGAATGCCTTGCAGTAACAGGAAATAAGGCAGCTTCAAACTTGGATTAATTATCTTAACAAATTTTGTGAGTACATAAAAGCACATTGCAAAATATATAGGTCACATCATTTATTTATGTACTCCATAACTACCAGGAAATGGACATACGACTATAGGACAGAAACATCCATGGTGCTAATCTAAGAAAAACCAAGGAAATGTCTTTCTAAACACTACTTTCCTTATTTACTAAAAACAAAACAAAACAAAACAAAAAAAATTGCTGAGCCTTCAGCAGCTTAATAGCTTCCACAATCAGGCAACTTTGGGGAAAGTCGCACATTTATCTTTCTATGTTACAATTGGTTCCATGTGTTTGAAGTTCAGTAGATCTGGTGATTGCATCTTCTGGGTAGTAGCCAAGGTGAAAACTGAAGATTGATTTTAGCTTGCTTTCCCTAGGGGAATGATTCCATTGCTTAAAGATCATGTTCTTTAACCATTTCAGGATATTTGTATTATTCTTCTGGTCTCCTACGACTTTTCCTTATCCTTTGTTTATTTTTATAAAAATGCTGCAGAATTGAGAATTCTGGAATGAATAGGTTGATGGCCTCTTGGTTTCTGTGTATTGCATGGTTAGCAAGCCATAGATACAGGTTCCCAATTCCATTTCCAGAAAAAAACATGAAGAGGGTCTCCTGCATTTCACCATGCCTCAGATGTATCCCTGTCTTGAATCTTCAATGAATGTTTCCCTGTCTTTTTCTCTTCTTCTGTCTCTTTCTTCAAATTCTTTAGAGTAGCATCTCCAGTTATACAGGCAATCTTTTAACCTATCTAACTAAAAGATTGTACTTATTAGAACATCTGTCTATATATAGTACATATAACACTGTAAAATATGTAGAAATATAAATTCTACTTTTTCAGAGTATGTATAAATTCATTCTTTCAATATTTGCATGTAATTGGATGCTTATGCAATAATTTAAATGTAAATCAATACACACTGAGGGCAAAACGAAAATAATAATTTTGCTGGAATTTGCCACCACAATAGGTATATGTAAAATTTTTCTTAAGTTTTATAAATGCTTGTGGTAAAGAAGTGTATTTTACTTCTACTACATCACATATTCAGGGATAATTCATATATTTATTATATTTATATATAGTTTCTTTATCCAAGCATGTACACATTGCTTACCAAAAATGTAACTTATGATATATTGGATCAGTTTCTGATCCAATGTTAATATCAATGTTCATTCATTCACTGTCACAGTTAAGCCACAGTTCTATGGGTGAGGTATGCACATGACACCTCTATTACTTTTGCAACTAGAATTATTCAAACTGAAAGAAAATTAATGTTCCTTTTAAGTAAAATTTTATTGCATTTAACTAATGTGTATCCTAAATTCTCACAAGGTTTTTTTTATTGAAAAGTAGAAACTGGGCCCAGGCAGATGTCTCAGTGGACTAAAGCTCCTGCATAGACAGATTGCAGCAGCCCAGGTTTGATACCTCACATGTTCTGCTGGCCCTAGCCCCAGGGTAAATTGAGACAGCCATGGAGACTGGGCGTGGTGGCACACACCTATAATCCCAGATCTTGGGAGGCTGAAAACAGGGAAATCACTAACAGTCCATAATGAGACTCTGTAGACCCTGTCATAAATACACACATAAATAAATAAATGAATAAATTAATTAATTTTTTAAAAAGTAGAAACTGGATCAAAATCTGGAAATTTAGTTTCCAGGTGAGTTATTTAAAATTACTGAAAATGTTAATTATATTCATCTACATTTTTCTATTACAATATATATATATAATAATGATTATACCATATTTTACTAGCAAAGTAATGCTTTGAGATGACTTCCTAAAAATAAAATGGCCTTGAATATTACTTTATAATTACAATAACTTAGCATAAATATCTTCCCCCCTTTAGTACTATTGAGGAATAAACCCAGGGCCTTTGCAATGAGCTAAAATCCCAACTCTTTTTATTTTATCTTATGTTGTTATTATGAGAAAAGTTAATACTAAATACTAAGTTGACCAAATTAGTCTTAAACTTGGGTTCCTTCTGCCAAGTCCACCAGAATGCTGTGATTACAGGTATGTACCATCATCCCCAGGTATAAATGGTTCTTACTTGATAAATAGATGGCATACTTTCTTATAAAAGATACAATTTCTTTTTTGATGGATAATGTTTCTTTACTCTGACTCCAGCTGCATATTTAATATAGGCCTCCCTAATAGCAAGACCTATTGCATTTTTTTCCTATTGAGCACCAAAACAATAGTAGACACAATAATCAGCATTCTTCAATATTTTAACATACAAATATATAAAATACAACAAATATATAAAATACAAGAGATACAATTTTAGCTTCATTTCATGGAACTTAATGGGCAAGTTAGTCTTCATTTCTTTCTTTCTTTCTTTCTTTCTTTCTTTATTTTGGTGCAGGGTCTCACTATGCATCTCTGACTATTAGTGATTCTCCTATTTCCTGTCTCCCAAGTGCTGGTATTACAGGCACACACCACCGTACCCAGATCCCATAGTCTGTGCATTGCGCCTAAGAGTGGGGCTGGCATGGCAGGCAGGGCCAGGAATCAAACCCTGGCCCCTGTACTTCCTTAAGCAAGCACTTAGTCTGCTGACCTGTACCTCTGGCCCAAGTCAGTCTTAAATGAATTTGGGGGATTTTTAACTAATTTCTGCAGTACTGTTTCCCAATTTGTGGAAGAGGAACTACCAAATAACCCATGATATGAAGAAAATGCATATGCATGCTGAGCCACAGCTTAGGATTCTATTCATTGGCAGACACACTCACTGATTTGTAGCATTCTGTGAACTGTGATGAATGGCCAATGGGCAATCAACTTGTTACACACTAGCTGAACGAACATGTATGGTACTGAGTATGGGAAGCCTATTTGAGGATTGTTGCCAGTAGCATAAGAAGCAGAACTAGGAGGAAGAAGACGAAGAAGAAGAAAAAGAAGAAGAAGAAGAAGAAGAAGAAGAAGAAGAAGAAGAAGAAGAAGAAGAAGAAGAAGAAGAAGAAGAAGAAGAAGAAGAAGAAGAAGAAGGGCTGCTCGAGAAGCTATTTAGAAGCTGTATTTTGACCCTAGCCCTTCAGGGTAAGTGAGGACTCAAGGTATAAGAGAACCTGTACTGTAACATCCCATAACTCAGTGGTGTCCCAAATTTTCTGCTCAAGGAGACTATGAGGCCACAGAGGAAAGGGGTCAACAATGTATAGTGTGCATAAGGAGAGTCAGCTGGAGAGAAAACATCCTTTCAGGCTTTCACAGAAAGCAAACTGGTCAAGCAATGGACATTCCTCATTCAGATGGCTCACACTGTCAAAAGTTCTACAAAATGCTGTACATAGTTTCAAGGTTAATCCTGAGGGGATTTGACTGACCTTATGAGGTACAAGTTACATGTTTTATTATTTAGGTCTTGCTTTAAGTTGGCCTTAACAATCCAGCAGAAAAGTTTAACCACAAGGCATAAAAAGTAAAATCAGATTAGTATGCTGAGCTTACAATATTGCCAGTTCTGCTAATAACCCACTACTATTATGGAATACTGAACTGTGCATACAACTACTTTCTCTTAGTGCAATGAGAAGAAATATTTATACCAATAGTGTTTAGAAAAATTATGATGTCTGTATCTTGTACTCTGAAAAACTACTATGAACACAACAATATGCATTGTATTAATTATTGTGGATATCCTACTAATGTGTTTTGAAATTATCTCATTGTTTTTTTTGTTTTGTTTGTGGGACGGGGGTTTGAACTCACGACCTTGCACTTGCCATGCAGGCACTTGTGCCGCGGAGCTATCTCCCCAGCTCATTGTTATTTCTTGTTAAAAGTAATAAAAAATAATTAAGAAGAACTGGGGAAGAAGAAGACGATGACAACGATGACGGAGACGAAGATGAAGATGAAGACGAAGAGGAAGAGGAAGAGGAAGAAGAAGAAGAAGAAGAAGAAGAAGAAGAAGAAGAAGAAGAAGAAGAAGAAGAAGAAGAAGAAGAAGAAGAAGAAGAAGAAGAAGAAGAAGAAGAAGAAGAAGAAGAAGAAGAAGAAGAAGAAGAAGAAGAAGAAGAAGAAGAAGAAGAAGAAGAAGAAGAAGAAGAAGAAGAAGAAG
>PVJA010001915.1:0-56723 GCA_004027025.1 Myocastor coypus
GCTAAGTGCCACACAAGTTTGAGAGGGACAAGGGAGGCATATGTGGAGACGGACATATGCAGTATGCCCCTGTCCCCAGCAGGGTCAGGAAGCAGAGGTCACTACCACGTATCTTCCTTTGAATCTGACCATGAACTCATGTTCCTAGACAGGAGCCTCTAAGGATGATGAGCTGTGGCTTGCTATGGGCCAGGGTGCTCCTGGGATGTGCTTGGGAAGTCCTCAACTACAAGCATGGAAGGGACACCATGCAGGACACTGGCTTCAAGTCCCCCACCTTTCCTGGGGCCTTGCAACCCCCAATCCAGATCCCAGTCATTTTTGAGAAAAGAGAGTATTTATCCTTAATTGCCCTTGACTCCAACTGTGACTGGAACAGCTTGGGTCCTTTTGTGAGTGTAACTGTGGTCTATGTCTTTAAAAGCAATTTTTGGAGTTTATAAATTTTTGTTAGGTCTGTAGTGGTTCAATGTGGATAGCAAGGATGTCCCATCTGTCATCTCAATAATGATGAGGCCAAATTTGTAATTCAGTTTCTGAAAACTATTTATCACCAAATGGCCCACCAGACCCCCTCTGCTGATCCCTGAGCAGCAGAAAAAGCAAGTATAACTCAGGGAGAAAGATGAAGGGTTTCCACATTGCCACACAAAGTCAACATTTCCCATCTCTATTCTCAGGAAAGCTTTCTCTATAGAGACCCAGAACCTTCCTCAGAGACACATGTGCATGTCCATGTCACAGAGCAGGCGACAGCACACCAGCAATGTCTGCACAAACTGGGGAACAAAGGACGGGAAGATATATCTAATAAAAATGAAACCAGAGAACAGCTGAGACAACCTCATTAGTTTCTATTTATTCATTTTTTTATTTTAAAGAGAAGACAAAATTTTGAAAATACATTAGGAACAATACAGAATTTCAAGAAACAAGATGACAGGGATTCAACAATGGTTGTTATATTGCATACCATTGTCTTTAAAGTAGTTGTCCAGATTACCAGATAAGAGCATGTAGAAATGGTCAAAATATTAAGCATTGCTATTGAGCTTATTTTGATTTATAGACTCTGTTTTGGGAACACATTTGTATGCAGAAGCCTGAGTATGCAGCAAAGAAACCTCGCACGCAGCCCTCTGCCCAGGCTCCTGCTTTCAGGACCCATGTGAGCGGCACACTGCTGCCTCCCTGGGCTTAGTCTTTACTTATTATTAACAAAAGGCCATGGTGGATGCGTGAGCTCTTCTTGGTGTACATGCTATGAGCCTTGACAAGGGCGATGTATCCCATGGCCACCAGCGCAGCATCACATACCACAGTCTTGCCACCCCCAGACTCCCGTTCCTAACGTCGTCATTTTGTACCGCAGGATTCAGACCTGCAGCATTCCAGCTTTCTAAACAACTTTCCACATTTTGTACACAGTGGATCTCCGGAGGTAAAATCCACTCAACTTTCATCCATTTGAGAAAATACGTATTTCTCCTTTGTTTTGATTGTTTTTAATCAAGGAAGGAAAGGTTTGTTTACTAATTAATTAATTAATTAATTAATTTGTTATGGCCGGCTCCGCCTGCACTGAGGGTGGGGCTGGCGCAGCATGTGGTGCCAGGGATCGAACCACGGTCCCTGCGGTGGCCTAAGCTTGCGTAAGCAGGCTTGCTGAGCCATCTCTCCAGCCCTCTCCTTTATTTTATTTTGTTTTTAATAAGCAGAACATATTTATTGAGGGAAAGGAAGTTCCTGTCCTAGAGAGGGACAGGAGGGGTGTCCCGGGTGGGTGTCCCCCCTCTCCTTTATTTTTGAAGGCCCATTTCATTGGATTCGGAATTCTAGGTAGCTGGTTTTTCCTGCTCCAAATGCTGTCTTCCTTCACCCTTACTGTGTGGCTTTTTCATAAAAGTCTGCTGCACTCCGGGTCCTTCTCTAGGTAAAAGTGAAATTTTTACTTTGGACACACTCAAGGTTTGCTGTTTGTCCTTAGTTTAGAGAAGCTGAATTTGAATTAGTTTGGGCTTGTTTATCTTGTTTGTTGTCTCCTGAGCTTGTGGACTTGTGGTTTGGTATCTGTCATTAATTTTGGGAAATTTTCAACCAGTGGTGTTTCTCTCTCTCTCTCTCTCTCTCTCTCTCTCTCTCTCTCTCTCTCTCTCTCTCTCTCTCCTGCTCCCTCCCCTCCATCCCTCCTGTTACCCATCTACCCCTCCTTGTCCTCTCTCCTCCACCCTCCCTTCTCCCTTCCCCTTCCCCCGCCCCTCCCCCTTCCCCTTCCTCTCGCTCTTCCTCTCACAGAGCACTCATTGGGCATTGTTCAGCTTTCCAAAGTGTTCAGCAGTTTTTGAAGGGCTGCTGGCTTTCTTGCTTTCTTTTCTATTTTGAAAGCTTCAATGACCAATCCTTAAATTCATGATTCTTAGTCAGCCATGCCAAGTCCACCAAGGACACCTGAGGTATTCTTCACCTCCCCCACCACTGCACCTGAAGCTTCCTCTGCTTCTGCCTCAGTTTCCACTTCCAGCTCATACAACCCATCTGCTCTTGCACTTTGCCCTTTTGCCTTTAGAGCAGCGGTTCTCAACCTGTGGGTCATGACCCCGGCAGGGGTCAAACGACCAAAACACAGAGATCACCTAAAGCCATCAGAAAATACATAATGCATATCAGGTATTTACATTCCGAATCATAACTGTAGCAAAATTACAGTTTTGAAGTAGCCACCAAAATTATTTTTTGGTTTGGGGTCACTGCCACATGAGGAACTGTATTGCGGGGTCACAGCATTAGAAAGGTTGAGAACCACTGCTTTAGAGCACATAGCAAATTCATCAGTCACTTTAAATTCTTGGTCTGATCCCTCACAATCTGTGTCCTATTATTAGCATTTCTATACCCTAGCAGTAAAATATCTGACCAAGAAATTAAGAAAACAATACTATTTACAATAGCATCCAAAATAAAGTAGTAAATTTAGCCAAGAATGTTTATACTGAATATTAGAAAACACAGGCTAAGAGAAACTGAAGAAGGCGCACATACATGGAGAGACGCTCTGTGTTTATGGATTAGAAGAGAAAGTATGGTTAAAATGTCCATACTACTTATATCACACGCAGACTCAGCAAATCCCAATCAAAATCCCAATGTCCTTTGTCACAGAATTTGAGAACAACATCCTAAGATTGGTTTGGAGCCACATGAAATCCCTGACAGTGTCACACTCTCGGCCCTGAGGAGCCAAGCAGGCTGGTGCCCCCCGTGTCCCTCACACCACACGTCCTACCTTCACAGGGCCCTGGGAGGCTGCTGACAGCCGGCCAGGGGCTGGAATGACCAGGAAAGGTGGGCGGCTCTGGGCCTTGGATGGCCTCGTCCCCCTTGCATGGCTGAGCATCTGCAGGTATGAGGGGACTTTGGGAGCACAGCTACCCCAGGGCAGTCTCAAGCTGACCCCAAAACCTGGCAGGGCTCCCTGTTGGTAGCGCTTCTGAAGCTTCTGCCTCTTTAATGGCAAGCGCCTCTGCCCTCCATCTTTCTAGGGTGGGGACAGCGGTGTGTCTCTGCTCTCAGGTCCTGATGGACCTAAGAAGAGTTGCTGACTTTTTATTTGTTCAGGTCTGCCTCATAAGGACCCTGCCAATGGCCAGGCCCGGCCCAAGGAAGACCAGAAAACAGGGCTGTCCTTTGTCTCTCGTCCTGCAGCCTGCGCGTCCCATGTGCTCTTACATATACTCACTGGCATTAATCACTGCAGGTCACATCTTGAAAGAAATATTTTAAATGGTTTTGTGTATCACAGACTCTTCGCTTTACATAAATAATTTCCTTGTGCGGACAATGAAATTTCCTAAATGTTTGTGTTATCCTAAAGATTGTAACCATCTTCAGGTTGATCTACTGAGTTTGAAGTTGGGTTTTGTTTTTTTTTTTTTTCTCTTTTCCCTAAACATTTGTCAATCTTAATATTGCCAAACATATGGAAGCATTTTTAAATACATAGATCAAATTTCTGAGTCTGAAAATAATAAGTACCGTGGGAGGCTGGGTGGACTCGGCTCTGAGCAATTCCTCCCACGTTGCTGCGAGCCAGACTGTCCTTCCAAAAGCACCTCATGATCGCAGAGAAGCACGAAAACAGGCACCTTCCAAGGGAAAATGGCAGCTAGGTTTCGTTGCACAAAAAGTAGGGTTGATTAAGAGAATGCTTTACCAAAGGGGGTACTCTATTAATTCAATGCAAATGTAATTCATACGTCTCAAGGGCTGGGACCCAAACAGAGTTGGGCCAGTTTGCAGCCTCCTGCTCCAGCACCTGGAGCCTCGTGCTTCTGGCTTTCTAGAACAAAACAGCTTTGTCAATCCCATCCACCCTGGAGGAAAAGACCCTCCAGGACCGCAATAGGAAAGGCACGGAGCCCAACAGGGCAGGAAGGCCCTTCAAAGCCCTCTGCCCTCTGCCCTTGGCTGGCAGCCGAGGTCCCCAGCAGCAGGAGTGTGGGCGGTGGTCCTGCTGCCCTTTCCAGCCCCCACTGCAGACGCTGTCTTGAGTGCTAGGGCACCTGTGACCCGGCTTGTCTACCCCTGCATAGAACTTGATTTCTTTCCGTGCCTCCAGAGAAGGAGCAGCCAGGAAGCCGGGCGGGGCCGGAGGAGGCAGTGCGGGCAGGAGCGTTCGGGCAGGGGTGCTGTTCTGCGCCATCATTCCCAATGTAAACAGGGCACGCTTTTGCAGGGCTCAGCCTCTCCGCAAAGGAAGGGATGACTGAGCAAAGAAGAGCAGTCTGCGGCAATTTTCAAGCAAGTATTCATTGCCAGCGTGGGTGGAAGTGTTAACTTGCCTGTCGTAGACACCTCCGTATCCCTCAAAGGAGCAGCGAGAGAGGTGCTCTTATTCTGCCTGTCCTTTTGGTAAGTAAAAGTTTTCTTATGCAAAGACATGGCTGTGACCCTGAAGGTAAACTAGTTACTTAGGTGGCCCCCAGGGCTTCCTATTTTCCTCAAACCTTGCTGGGCTCTCTCCACCCTTGGTTTTACAAAATGCAAATTCCTCCTTCCCGCGGATGACATACCCGTCTATTCCAGAAAAGTTTCAAGACATCGAAAAGATTAAAATAAAGTGGTGATTTAGGTTTTAGGCTTTTAAAACGTGTTCCCTGTGCTAGCATTTAGCATCTATGATGGGCATGGTGAAATTTCCAGTCCTTCAAAGCATAATGATTGCACAGACAGCTTTTCTCCGTTTCCCATGGCTATTTCTTCCAGCCGGCTTCTGGGGATGGGTGACGTCACGGAGATTAGGCGACAACGAAGGCGGCGTGTTTCCGCGCATGGCGCGTGCACCGGCAGGCGGGCAGGCGGGCGCAGCTGCAGGCTGGTGTCGCGTGGCCCCTGGAGCTGCAGCCTCAGCGCAGAAGCTCAGTCACAGGGATCTAAATAGAGGCTGGACCAACTGGGACTTCCTGCGTCAACGGCACTGTTTAGGTTGTTTTGTTGCTACTCCGCCTCCTTAATCAAGTTAATGCTGTGGGTATTTTGGTTCTGCCAGCACGCGCCTGTGAATAGATCCAGTCTTCAGTTCTCAAAGATGTTTGCATTTCTTTGTGAATGTCTACATGACGACGACGACGACAGCACCCAAGCACATTGGAAAGGATAGCTCAGCTTAGGAAGGCACAAAAAGGTTCGCTGGGAATAGATCCGTCCTCTCAGCTCTTCCTAATAAAAACTCTCGCCCCATGCAGCTAGCTACCCTGGCACCTGACATCTTTCTGTACATCAGGCATTTTGGACAAGTGAAGGCTCAAGTGTAACTTTTTGCATCATTTGTTTGTTTTTTAGGAAAACTACTGTTTAGATCAGAGCTGGGTGCTTTTGAATCCTGTCCTGTTCTGGAATCTGGCCGGAGCACCCTGCCCGCAGGGCCCTGAAGCTCTTCTTGGCTTCACCTGCTGTCGGAGGCCCCTGTGTCCCTCCATGGCCACTACTAAGGACAAGAGTCTTACAGGTGTGGACTGGCTGTCCTAACTCACCCAAACCCCTAGGGAAAATGGTAGGAGCAGCACAGCTGCCCTTCACATGCATGGTGACCACCTTGCCACTAAATTCTCCAAACAGCTGCACTCTGAAAGAGGTCAACTATGCCTTGAGATACTAATGGTGACCCTACGGCCACTCACAGAGGACCCTCAGGGCACTCCCCTTCCTGGGACTTTCCTGGCTGCTCTTCTGTCGCCAGCCGAATAAGGTCTATTTCTCTTTCTCAGTCACAGTTTTGCTAGCTGCTGTGAGTGTATAAATAAAACGAAATCTCCGTCTGTTAGCTAACATTTAAAAACACACAGAAATAGCTGGGTAGATTTTCACTAAATTGGGACTGTGAATTTTGGGTTTTATGACTAAAAAGCAGTCCACGCCTGCCTCAGTGCCTCAGAAGAGGCATGGGAGGCCCCTGAGAACCCCAAGTCACCCTGGGCCAGAGTGACAAGACCCTTCTCTCCATTGGCCTCCTGCCTCTGGGTCCTGCCTCCATGTCCTTCAGGATGAGAGACCTGCAGAGCCCACAGGAAGACCTGTCCTGAGCACCCATCCCTTGGGGCAGAACCGTACCCTAGGACTGCGTCTCATGGGGTGAAGGAAGGGCCTGCATACCATGAGACCCCGCCAAGTACCCACTCATGCTCAGAATCAGCTGTGCTTGGCTGTTTTTCCCTAGGGGCAGGTTGAGGCAGCAGAGCAAGGGAATACGGGAGAAATCTATAGAGTAGTAGAGCACTCAGGGGGGCAGCCACATCTGCACAGGGCCTGAGGTCAACCTTGTTGGAAGCCTGTCCCAGGGCTGCTGTTTCCCCAGAACTAAAGTTGACCTGAAGCAAGGGGAGCCCAGCTGACATGCCTGGTCATGCACTAGAATCCCATGGTTCTTCATGTCTCAATGGTGGGGAACAGGCAGAGCCATGAGATCAGGTCTGTCCCCAAGGGACACCCTTAGGCTGCACCTGCAGGGTGTTAGACCCAGAAGCAAGGCTCTGACAGGTGGCCGGGGAGGAGCACAGGCCTTCAGGACACAGCTCTGGCCCGGAGGAGATAGTGAGGGGACAGAGAGCCATTCAGGGACATGGAGGAGAAGACGTGAGCTGGCTTTGCTTACTGACCAATCCCAAGTGCCGTGTTTTATCCCTGGATGCTGCTTAAAGCCTAAAGTGCTCAAAGTCAGGGTGCAAGGGTAACTGCATGGTGGAGCACTATAGTTAAATGCATTGTTAGGAGCTTGGGTTGGGTAGGAAAAGCCCATCATTACAGAGTGACACGGAGGGGTTAGCCACCCACCTCAGCACCTCCTTCCCCTGCTTGCTACATGGCCATAGCGCCGTGAGCAGCTATCCTCCACCAAACCCTTCCACCACACTGCCAACAGCACAAGGACTGAAACTTCTCAAAGCACGAGCTAAGATAAGCCTCTCCTCCTTTGCGCTGCTCCTGTTGGGGTTTTGTGACTAAGACGCTGAGATAAGCAGCAGAGGAGCAGGCAAGTCCTCTCTGGACTCCCTATTTGGGAGGTTCCGCCCTACAGACATGACAAGCCCCGTCATTTTAAGCCTCATGGCTGAGCAGTGCTGTCCCCCTCTTGGCTGGGACATGGGAACCATAGAGAAAGAGCTGGGTCTTTGAGGGCACCTGTCACCCAAAAAGTGGGGACCAAGCCCGTAGCATGTGGCCCTGAGGGTTGTTCCTGGTAGAAGGACAGTGAGGGCTCAGGATGCCAAGTGACAAGCAAGCCTGTTGGCTGGGTCTGTGCAGGTAGATTACCCTGGTACCTGTGTGCACAAGTGGTGCCAGGGGATGAGAAGGTACGGAGCAGGCCTGTAGAAGACATGCAGACCAGGGGTGGGGATACTGAGGTATGGGTCACTGTCCTGGTGGCTACAGTTAATATGCTATAGGCAGAGTTTTGGGGGTCACAGGACTGCCCTTCCCTATAGTCCAACACTAAGCTAGGAGGGTGCCACTCTGTGTCCCCTGTCTCTCAGCCCAGGGATGGTACCACCATGGTAAGAAAGCAGCAGGGATTTTCCCAACGGAGAACAGCAGTTTAGTCTCTGCCCATGGCCATGCAGGCCTCTAACAGCAGACAGGCACGTGGCCAAATTCCACCTCACTATATCCATGTTACTTTTCCACCAGGGTACTCACATTCCCAAGAGGAATCAGGCAGAACCCCCAGGTGGGACTCTGCATGAAAAGCCAGGTGGCAGTGACTGTGACTTCTGAGAATTCCCCATGGTACCAAAAATGAAATACGGTGGGCCCAAGCTACGAAGGTGCAGCCAGCTCCCTCAGGGCTGGTTCCATCCCTCTGTCGGGGCACCACCATGACCGAGGCTCAGTTAACGTCATGGGTGAACTGGTCCAGGCCTGTGCTGGGAGGATCGGCCTCAGCGTGACCTTGCACAATGGCTCGCAGGTATGCACAGACCTGGAGCCGCTGACAACACGCCCAGGCCGGGATCCTGGAGAACAAACACACCGCTGTTTCCTCCTCTGGGAAGGAAACCAGGGCAGACCCAGGGCCTCCTTCACTTCTGATCCAAGAGTCTTGGCAGAAGGACTGAGGTGCCGTGACCCTGAGGGAACAATTCAGCTGCTTCAGGTTGTTAGATGTGGGGTGTCACTCGCTCTGTGGATCTACAGATTTCTGGTCCTTCCAGGCCTGTGAGCTGCAGGCTTCTTGCTGCCAGCAGATGTTTCTTGGCACAGCTCATGTCACACAGTACCTTTGGGAACCGATTCTAGCTCCCACATGTGACACAGAGTGGGCTTTCCTGGGGACTTGCTGGGACTCATTCCTGCGTGTGCTGATCTGTTGTCCTCAGTGGCATTCATGACAGCACAGAAACAAGATGAGGCAGGATATCCAATACAGCTGCAGTAGGGACACTCAAAGGAAGTCCCACTGGCCCCTGGCCTGCAGGCTGTGATGTGCCAATACACGGCGCAGAGGCAGTCACGCAAGTTCAGTGCTCACCAAGCCCCAGATCTGGCCCCTGACAGCCCGGCCACACTGCAGAGGAGACTCAACACTGATGCCCAAGGCTGCATGAACCCTGTCCCTAGGTCAAGAAACGGCGGTGCTACAGCAGGGATGTCTGCCCACAACCTTCACAAGGAAGTGGACCCAGCATAGCAAACACATCTCCAAGTCCTACGTAGCCTTCTTTGCTCTGACAGCAGGACCAGCACTCATACACTGGATGAGTAAGGCCTAGGTGGCTTGTGCATGGGTGACCATGGCCGCCACATGAGGAGAGGCAGGCAGAGGACCTTGCTGAGCCAGTCTGTGCCATGCAGTTACAGCCATCTCTGGTCCACAGCAGAGATGATGGCAACATCAGCCTTGTGCCATGGAATATTACACTGCAATCCTAAGGGAATTCCCTCTATAAATGTGACTGCTTGCTAAAGCTCCGCCATGGAAATAGGTGGCCATAAGGAGTTTTTAAAGAATATGAGTGCTATTTCTGACAATGTCTTGTCACAAGTGTGGTCAAAGTACATCTGCTTTAAAATACAGTGATTAAAAACAAGCAGCCCATCCCCCCTCCAGGGCATGCTGAGCCAGAAAGCCATTTTGGGCATGGTGGCGCACACCTCTAATCCCAGTGCTGGGGGAGGCTGAAAACAGGAGGATCACTATGAGTCTGATCTGTGCAGGGAGAGCCTGTACCACATACATAAAATGAGAAAACTAAAAGAAATAAAAAAATAAAAAATTCAGTGATTTTCTATCGGGAAGAAACATTAGACATGCAGTTGGCATAAGTCAAGAGAATGTAAGTGTAGCTTTGTTTTTTTGTTTGTTTTCTAAGGAAACAAAGCCAGAAGAAAATGCATTAAAATTTTTTTTCATATTTATTTGTTTCCAAGCTGACGATATATGACTATAAACTGGTCCTGGCTAGAAAGCCTCAGGCCAGTGGATACAGATAGGCAAATGGCTCAGCAAGCCCCAGTGGCACTAGCCCCTGGGGCAGCTGCAGGTGCCTCCCACCTCCCATGAGGGGGACAAGGACACTGATCACACAGCAAAACCCCTACTCAGGCCAGTGCAGTCACAGCTGTGGTTCTGGTCTTAGCAGAGTCCAGAACCCAGCAAGAAGGTAAGTGACTTGGGGGCTGACAGAGCAGCCTAGTGTGACCCGAACCTCATAGTGATGGGAGACCTGGGGTGCCATGCCTAGTGGCATGGTGAAAGCGCCAGATGCTGGGAGAGCACCACACAGGGTTCTGGTTCTGAGAGGATCTCACCACCAGGCAGGTCAGGGTCAGAAAGAGTCACGGGGTGGGCTCCTGACTCCCTGTGTTTATCTTGGCCCTTCCAGAAGCTGCGATTTCATGGATTTTCACACAAATACTACAACTAAAATGACATAGTAATAATTATAATAAAACAAGAGAGAGACTGCAGACCTTTCTATATTTTAATTGAAGAAAATGCATATACCAAACCTAAAACACAGAGAAAAAAAATTGAAACGAAATTCAACAAATATCATGAGAAAAAAATATCTCAAGAAAAAAATGTCAGTTTCTTCCCTTCTTCCGCACACGTACAACAGGTAGTCAGTGTACATACCACTCTGTAACTTTCCTAATATTGGACTGTAACAGCTAACACCACTCCACATTTTCTGCAGTGTTACTGTTGTAACTCTATGGCATCCTGTGACATGAACCTTAATTTAATCAGCTCCAATTGTTTCCAACTCAGGCCAACAAACACAAGATTTTGGAAGGCCACTGCAGACAGAGCTTTGTGTTCACCATCTATTATTCATATCAGCAGAGTTCTGGAAAATAGTGGCTAGGATGAACTATGGACCCTTTTGGTTATCTATAATGCATGTTGAAACTTCTGTCATACTCAGAGGCACCTGGGACAACACTCTTGGGCAGACACCTCTATCATCACTTTGATATCTGAGAAGGCTTCTGACAGTGAATATTTTTTTCTAATCTACTGCTATTTGTGTTTCTACTTTTTGAAAAAAAATTATTTATTTATCGGTTAATTTATTTATTTGGTACAGGGTCTCTCTCTGCAGCTTGGACTCATAGTGATCCTACAGTCTCAGCTTCCCAGGTGCTGGGATTAGAAGTGTGTGCCACCACACCTAGTTCTGGTTGATAGCTCAGTGTGCCCAGTGTCCTAGGGCTGGCATAGCATGTGGTACCAGGGATCAAACCTAGGTCCTTGTACTTACCAGGTAGGCACTTAGACCACGGAGCCATCTCTGTAGTCTTACATTTCTACTTCGACTAAACACTTGCTCATGTCTTTGACAATTTCCTCCTTCTTTCTTTTTGTTTTTGTGCAGGGGATCAACATTTATATACACAAGGTACGCTTTCCAACCCTGGAATGTGTATACCACAGCCAGATAATTTCTTAAGGTTCTGGCTAGAAAAATTGTACAGTATTGCAATTTAAATAATGTGTTTAGAAGCAATGTATCATTCTAAATTTAAAAAAAAAAAAACTATCACTGAAAATGGCAGTGACTTCTTAAATCTGCATCTCCCCAAAGTCTCAAAAAACATGAAAGTATAAGATAAATGTCTGAAAGGGAAATCTGTTTTCTAAATTTTGTCTTGGCACACTGGAGAGCAGAATCTTCTCGGGCTGGAGATTACCTGAAAGTCAACAGAAAAATCCCAGGAAAGTCTGCATCGTGCCCTTTCCAGGAGCAAAGGCTCTTTTTAAAAGCTTGCAGAGAAGGAGGGAGGGATATTAAACACAAGAGTGACCCAAACTCACCACCATGGTAGAAAATCACCCCCTACACACAGGCTTCTGGCACCCAGAAACCACTCCGAGGGGCAGAAGCCCCAGGTGGCGGCAGGTGAGACCCCACCTTGCAAAGCTTCTTCATTCCTGGGCCAAGCGAGACGACCTTTGGAGCCTGAGGAGAGCCCAAGGTCTCACCAGTAGTAGAGGATAAAATATCCAAGTGCATGTTTTGCGTCATGATCATGCCCACAGAGAACCTGTGAAGCAGCCTCTGTGTACACACAGACAGGAGGGGGCACTGTTGAACTAGGAATCCCATGAACAACCACATTGCCCCAGACCCACAAATCAACAGGGAGAAAGCATGTCACTATGCCCCCCGCCACTACATTAAACCAACCAAGGGAAGTAGTGGTTCATCCCTTTCATCCCCAGGGGAGAATGAAGCGGAAGAATGTGTTAACCTCACATTCCCAGCTAAATTAATTACCCTTAGTAATGACTTCTGAGGTATTAAAAAACAAATCCTACATTTGATTAAAATTTAAAAGATTAAGAAGTCACAATAAGAATGAAGCATATGTTGACTGAACTTAGGACAGAGATGAAGGGAGAAAGCAACATCTCAGAAATAAAGGGCAGATTCAGAGGTACTTGGAAATTGAAACAAGTGAAAATTTGATAGCAGACAAAAGGGCAATTTGACAGGTGCATTGAACAAAGATGAGGAAAGAGCCCATACAGCGTGATGAGATGATAAATGCAAAGCAGGCATTGAGAAAGTGGTTGAAACAACATACATATAATTGGAACCCTTGAAGAGAAAACACAAGTTGTGGAATAGAGTAAATATTAAAAAAAAAAAAAAAAAAAAAAAAAAAAAAAAAAAAAAAAAAAAAAAAAAAAAAAAAAAAAAAAAAGAAAGTTTAAGTTCCAAAGCTAACAACAGTCATTAATGGACATATTAAAAGGTCCACTAAATGACTAGGAAATTTGACTGAGGATGGTCAGCGGCACAGCTCTCAGATTTCAAAGAAAGCAAACGTCCTCAGGGCTCCCAGGCTTCCAGATGAAGTAATTCACACGGCAATGGCACTGGCAGGCAAGAATGAGCAGAACATAAAAGAAAAACTCGAGACGTCTGCACCCAGGCCATCCATGCTTCAAGTTTCAAGTGCATCCGAGCGTGGAGACTTCTGCACTGGTGGGCTCCGGCTGAAGAGCGTCACCAACAGACTGCTATGGTGCTGCAGTCCAGGATGACCCTGGAGCTTCCCAGGTACTTCGAGGCAAGGCTGAGCCACACCAGGGTGGTGCCTGGGATGAAGAGCAGGCAAAGACATGCCCCCCAGATGAGTCTGCCTGCAAACACCTTTACACTGTGCTCAGGGGAAAGGCAGTACTTTTGTTCTCTTTACGACATAAATAAAATAATGGAGTAAAAAATAAACTAAAAACACAGTAAAGAGCCAATGACAGAAGGAATAGAATAAAAGAATTAATGAATTGGGAGTTAGAAAAGTGTTAGCCTTCATTAGTAGATAATAACTCTGCGTTTTTAATGAAGAAATTTTACAAGTCACTAGCTAGCCTTAACAAGAAAGATGGGAAAATGTGTGTGTGTGTGTGTTTGTGTGTGTGTGTGTGTGTGTGTGTGTGTGTGCATGCACAGATATATACATGCATTCATATTAACATATACTAGCATTCTCATAAACAAAGGAAAATTAAAGCATCCAGATGAGATATTTTAAAATGACAATTAAAGGATATTTTGTAGGCCTCTAGAGAAATCTGCTTCATATGATAACATGGAATTGGCTAGAAAAACCCCAGTGGGGATGGTGGTGATGTAATGAATCAGCTCTGGCAGGCTGTCAAATGTTCCCAAGCCCTCTCTACCTCACCTAGTGTGACACAGGTGTGTGCTATGGAATAATTTACAGGATGCCAAATACACAAATCCAGTGTGTGAGGACAGTTAGGTCTTGTGTTAGTGAAGCAG
Source organism: Myocastor coypus (assembly GCA_004027025.1). Lineage (NCBI taxonomy): Eukaryota > Metazoa > Chordata > Mammalia > Rodentia > Myocastoridae > Myocastor > Myocastor coypus. The sequence continues at coordinate 13,791 of PVJA010001915.1, forward strand.
GGGTAGAGGAAGATGATTTATTTTCTTCTTTTTTTTTTTTTTAGATGTAGTACAGGGGATTAAACCAAGGTCTTCACATTGAGCTATAGTCCAACCATTTTTATTTTTATTGTTATTTTAAGACAAGATCTTCTTTCGTTGTCAAATTGCCCGGGCTGGACTTGAACTTACAATTCATAGCTTACATTCCATAGCTGAAGCGAGAGAACCACAAACTAGCCACTTAGACAAAGGTCAGTGTAGGTCTTTATCCCATGTCACACTCAGGAAAAATGACAAGCATGCTGGGATATCAGATATAAGAAATTGATACCATGCCCATGCTGGAAGGAGACAGGTGATTCATCTTTCCTATGACAATGTAGAAGACTCCAACTGCAACATGAATTCAAGATTCAATAAAAGAAAAAACTGTTATGTTTGATGATATAAAAATGTGTTGAAATTTTCATGGGAAAACACTGTCAACAAATTAGCCAATAATATGAATAGTTGAAAATCATCCTGTCTGGTCTCCAGGGAACATATCAGAGAATATCAATGTAAATTGTCATAGTTTCAGGGAGCTGGTACACAGGTGGCCAAAGAGAGATCTCCACAGGCAGGGCTTGGGAACAGAATGTCCACAGACTTTGAGGAGTTGCCATGGTTCCTAGGCTCAGAAAGCCATGGTCTTCATGTGCACAGCCTTGGCCAGCGTGACATGTGCAGCGGAATGGAGGGACAGGGGATCTCAGGCATAGGTGTGGCATTCATAGACACAGGAGTCACTCTTCAGTCACTCTCCTACAACTGTGCAGTGGGGTGTGGCTCTACAGTGACCTGGCAAAGTCACCTATCACTAGGCAGAGATGCCAGTGACACAGAGCAACTCAGCCTGGGCTTTGGATAACCTCCAAGGTGACATTTATGGTTCAGTAGTCGGCGTCAACATAAAGTCCCGAGGGGAGAGAAGACAGATGAGAAGAAGTAGACGTGGAAGTGGGCAGCCAGAGGAGCCTGCCATGGCAAGAGCAGGGGTCATGCACGCAAGACGAAGAAATTGGGCCAGTGGGGTGAGTGCACTGGGAGAATAAAGGAGACTGTGACTGAAGAATTAAACAGAAAGTGTGCATTGAATAATAGCCCACTAAATGATAATAGTGGTAAAGAAAGACAAGTGGCAGAAAACTGCAATTCTGTAGTAGTAAGTTTAATAGCTGAAATAAAATCTTCATTAATGACATGCAGCCACATACCTCAGTGATTAACAGACTGGGTAAGAAGATATTTTCATGCAGACTATCAACTCCAAGGAAGAGAAAGGGAAATAAAAATAAGTAAAAATGAGCGTAGGCTCAGAGACTAAATGCACAAAGAGACAGCTCAGACTGGCGGGATGTATTTCTCACCATCACTGAGACTGAGATCTGTGTCAGCTGTGAACATGGTTGGGTTCCCACAAGGAGCCTGCTGGGTACAGATGGTTTGTTTTCAAATAATAAACCAAGTTTCCACTTTCAGAAATAGAAAAGATAGGTATAGCAAACCTAAAGGAACCAGAGAAAAGGAAGTAATAAAGATTAATATGTAAGTACATGAACTAGAGAAAATCAGTAGTACAATATGTTTTTTCATTAAAAGATAAAAAATGACATATTGGGTTTGATGGAACAAGGCTAAAGGCGGGGGGAGTCAGATAAAATTAAGAATTAAAGCAAAGCACCACTAAAAACCATATCAACAAAAGGCTCAGGGGTATTATAAAATACTATACACCGGCAAATTAGATTTATTTTACACACAGACTAACATGGATTTCTCAAGTCCACAAACATGGATTTGAGAAAAAATAGGAAACCTGGATAGACTTATAACAAATAAAGGGAGTGAATTAGAGCTTAAAACTTCCCACAGCAAAGATTTCACTCTTGAATTCTAGTGAACATGCAAGAATAATTAAAATAAACTTTCACAAAAATTTACCCCAAAAAGTAGAAGATTGAGAGACAAGTTCCAACACATTATGAAGCCATTCTTTGGTCTGGTTTTCAATCTGAAAGACATGAAAAGAAGTTACAATTCTCTTTTTCCTCGCGAATATGTTCTTTAAACAAGCCAGCAGGTAAAATCCAACAACACACAAAGGAAACTATGCACCATTGTAAATGAGATTTATTCAAGGAATTCAAGGTTGGTTCAACATCTCAAGCTCAGCTTGGCATAATATACCAAACTGGTTGGAAAAAAGGGCAAAAAACACATGATCACTTCAGTAGAAGCAAAAATACATTTTTAAATATAAAACCAACATACTTTTCTGGTTACAATACTCATCTAGACTGGAAAAGAAGCTTCTCCAATTACATGATCTTGTGTATAGAAAATTCTAAGAAGTTTTTAAAAATTCAGGAAGAAAACCAATGTGCAAAAATAATAGAAACTAAATTTCCCACACTAAAATTTATAAAATTCTCAGAAAATAATGCACAAATACTTAGACTTAATTTTAGCACAGACTTATTCAATAAAAACATAAAATGCTAAGGCCTGTGAGATAACTCAGCTCACTAAAACACCTGCTTAGGCAGATTCAGGGACCAGAGTTCAATCCCTGCATGCCATGCTGGCCTCACTCTTAGGGTGCACTGAGATATGAATGAGGCTGGGAGTGACGGTGCATGGCTGTAATCCCAGTGCTTGGGAGGCTGAAAACAAGAGGATCACTACGAGTCTGATCAGTGTAGTGAGACTCTGTACCAAATTATATATTAATATATATGTATATTAATATATATATATTCATGCATGCATGCATGTGTGCAGGAGTATATTTATGGTCTGGAACAGTGGAGGGGGAGCGAATCTTGGCAGGGCTACCTGGTCTGTGGGGGACCTTTGATTTTAACAAAGGTTTCTGTGGTTGCTTGCCCAGGTCAAAGTCAGATGGACCTGTTCCGTGGTTTGGGGACAACTCACTCACCTCTGCCTCCAACCCTGTTCCCTGTGACTCTTGTGACCCATACCTGGACTGCATAGTCTCCATCAGTGACGAAGAGTTGTTTGCTTGGACCCATGTCTCTCTACCTGGAAGACTCATGCATACCTCTGTAGGCCACTGTCACCTCCCGGGCTGTTGCTCTTACTTGTCTTATTTTTCCTCATATTACATTTAGAAGTCATCATCCTCAAAGCTCCTACAGCCCTGCTATGAGAGGTGATATGCAACCGGTGCCTGCCAGGTCCGATGCATCTGCAGGCCAGCACTTAAATGTCTGTGAGCTGCTGGTGTACATTTGTTCCCAAGGACAGGGGAGCATGGAACTCGGATCATGACAGGCTGTGTGGTATCCACATGCTGAAGCCTGGGCCAGCAAGCACTGCCACACAGAGACACTAATGGGCTTTTTTTTAAGAGAATAAAAAGTAGTAAAAAAGAAGAAAGAAAAAGAAACATCAGAAACAATAGAGAATTTCATTAGACAAAATGATAGGAAAACGATTGTTATACAGCATATAGCATACTATCATCTTCAAATTAGTTTTTCAAATTACCATATATATGCATGCAAAATTGATAAAGAAAGTTGGTCAAGAAATAAATAACTGACAAAAGTTTTACAAAATGCTGTACATGGTTTCAGGGTAAATCCTGAGGGGATTTGACTCACCTTGTCAGATACAAAAATTACTTTTTTGTTTGTTTGTTTGTTATATAAGTCTTGCTTTAACTTGGCCTTCACCATCCAGCAGAAAAGTTTAACCATGAGGTATAAAAAGTGAAGCCATATTAATATGCTGAGCTGTAAAAGTCAATAGCTTCGGACATTGCTAGTTCTACTGATAACCCACTGCTATTACGGACTATCGGACTATACATACAACTACTTTCTCAGTTCAATGAGAGGAAAGATTTGTATCAATAGTATTTAGAAAAGTTATCATGTCTGCATCTTGTACTTTGAACAACTACTATGAAGACTATGTGTTGTATTAGTTATTATGGCTGCTCTATGAACCTGTTTTGAAACTGTCTCGTTGTTATTTCTTTCTCACTAAAATTAATAAAATTACAAAATAAAAAATAAATGCATAGAACATAAAAAAGAGAAAAAAAGAAAAAAATTTAAGCATCAATGTTCCAGGCAGGCACTTATTCTACTGAGCTATCTCCTCGGCCTATGTTCCACTCACTAGACCAGCAGAAATCAGCAGTACAATTAGCCAAACCATCCTGTATTTGTGCATATATATTTCTTTGCCCTTTTTCTTTCTTTTCTCTTTTTCCTTATCCCAGTTGTTCCTTCCCTTTGAATGGTTTCTTTCCCTTTCACAGTATCTATTGTACCTTTTATATTTTACTCTTGACTTTTGAGAGAGGCTTTTCCATTTAATTATTAAGGCACAATAGCCTAGTTTATAATGGGCAATTACTTTCAACTAGTTACTTTTTCTATCATAGAAAAATGATCATCATGAATGAGTGCAATATTCTGTTGAAAGAAGCAGCAGGAAATGAAATGCTCACACAGCAAGAATTAGAGATTTACAAGCCAGTCAGGTAACCAGGTGGGGGTCTCGCATCTCTGTTTCCTGCTCAGTCACTGAGCTGGGGAAGCCCACATGGTTCACTTGGACCTCCTTCTGCAGACCTGCATGGAGCAGCACGCTGACTGCAGGGAAGGTTTGCATGGGTGGTCCAGCCCTGCTGGAGATAGGTCAGCTCCTGTCCTGAGGCCCCAGCACATAGAGTGCAGGAGCACAGCTGCACTGTCCTAGTTCTGTGGTCACTAGCAGTCCCCTTTCTGTCCCACCACCTGCAGAGAAGCTGCCTTCCCAGGTGCTGCAGGCTGGAAGGACACCTGCGTCAAGCACCTGCAGCGACTTCTGTATCCTACAATTCCCTATGTAGATCCCTGGAGAAATGGCATCACAAGTGGGCCTTCCATTCCCAGGGTTTAAGAGGTGCAGGCCATGTGAACAGCCATGTGCTTCCTATGTTGCTTAGTGAGCATGGGCAGAGTATGCAGAAGATGTCCTGATGTGTGGCTCCACAGACTTTCACACTGATGTTCACACAGCACCAGGCAGGGTCAGGGATGTGGACCCGGCATGCATGTCACTTTCCCTGCTTGAAAATTCCAAAGTTCACCAAGAGCAACCAAGATTCACATCCTCAAAAGTCAATATTGTGCTTATTTTGGAAAGAAACCCATCATCCTCCAGTTCAATCCAGACAGGGCCTCTCAGGGTGCTTGCTGTATCCCCAGGGCATTGAGAGTCAATCTTGCGTCTCCGGGCATGCTCACGGCACACTGATCTCATGCCCTGTGATGTGTGTGTCCTGGGAGGCATGCTTTCATGGACAGGAAACTCTCGTCTCCTAAGGAGGAGTCCTGCCCACACCCACACTCCTTCCACAGATTTCTCTAGGAAGCCTCTGGATTTGAAGGAGAAGGCAAACACTGTGCATAGAAATTTGTCACTCACATCATACCAGGTTCCCAAAGAGGACTAGGGGTGGCTGCTATTGAAAACACATATGTATCTGTTATGGACCCCACATTTTAACTATCTACACTTAATCTGCCTACCCCAATGAGGTGGTACTAACTAAATGTGTATTGGCTGAAATAAGAGAATAAAGTCATGGATCGCAGTGATCTTTTGAGGGGGCCAATGACAAATAGCCCCCTTGTATCCACAGCTGCTACAACCCCACCCCAACTCTGGAAGATGGGATTAAAAAAAAAAAAAAAAAAAAAAGACTCACGTGTTACATAAACTTCAATCCTGTATTTACCTGTTAGCTGTGGGTGTTGCAGCTGCCCTCCAGGATGCTGGGCTGTGGACCTCGGAGTCCCCAGAGGCCCTGAGGTGTCTGCAACAAAGCCTGGGCTGATGCTACTGGGCTTCTGTCTCGGCTACTTTTCTCTTGTGGCTGACACCCCAAATTAGGGAAGGAAAGGCAAGGCTTATATAGCTCATGGTTTGTGGAAGATTCAGTCCATAGGCAGCTGGCTCCAAGGCAGAGCGGCACATGGCAGGGGGTAGCAGTTTGTGGTGGTAGAGAACAGCAAAGCAGCAAGAGCAAAAAGGCAGGAGCAGTGACAGAGAGCCAGCCTCTCTCCACACCTTGTATTGCGCACAGGCTGCCTGCCTCAGAGTCAGCGTAGCACACACACCCATAATCCCAGCACTGGATCATGAATTAATCACAGTCTCCAGAAGCTGCCCCATGACTTCATGAGGCATTAGGGGGGACACCTAGACACAAACCAGAACAGCTTTGAGAGAGGCCCTTCCCTCTAATTATTTCCCAAGGACCCCTCCTTGGGGTCCTGTTGCTCTGCTCCAACCTTATCTCTACAGTGTTTATCACCCCTGCCTGGTCATCTGGTGGGGAGAGCATGTCATGAGACAGCTTCATTCTCTCTCTGCCAGGCCTGTGCTTCAGTACAGGCTTAGGGTTTTGTATAAATGCTAAGTAGCTAATTCCAGAGCTGCACAGTAGTCTCCACGGAGGGAGCAGGATTCAGGGAGGAATGACTTGTGTTGGATGCTTGGATTTGTGTGTGTGTGTGTTGTGTGTGTTGTGTGTGTGTGTGTGTGTGTGTGATAACAAGGGATGAACGAAGGGCCTTCACTGAGCAATACCCTCACTCCTTTATTTTACTAATTTATTTATTTGCTTTTTTAATTTTTTGAGACAAGTGTGTCTAGCTACATCCAGTTGCCCAGACCAGGCTTAAACTTGTGATCCTCCTGCCTCAGCCTATCAGAATACTGAAATTACAAGGAGTGTGCTACTATGCCCAACTTCTTTCCAAAGCACTTTGAGATGTGGAATTGAAAAATCATATCCAAATTTACAAGAGGCAAACAAATAGATGATACCAACACAGCTTTGAAAAGACTGGGCCGGGTTAAGATGGTCCACGCACACAGTGCTGTTTGAGTGACAGGTTCTAAAACATTTCAAATTTCATTTCTACTGAACTCCACGCAAACAAAATATTATTTTGTCGTTTTGTGGGATCTTCAAGCAAAATATTTTCTTGATTTAAGGTCTTTTCACTCAGCACAGCGCAAAGCCTCCGAGGCAAACCTCGCAGGAAACACGACCTTTCCATCGCGTGTGTGCTCATCTTCTTCCACCCGAATTGTCCGTTGCCAGCTGCTGTTTCCGGCAGACTTGGAGACAATGAATTATTTATACAGGTGGCTGCTGAAAATGAAACACCCTTCAAAACCGAAACAAAAGACTGTAAATCTGAAGAGGGCGAAGCATTCCTCTGCTCCCATATCCCCCTCCTTCTCCGGCCGCCGGCTTTTCAGCCTGTCAGTCCTACTGTCACTCTCTTGTTGGGGCTTCCGGCATGGCCGGGTAAGTTCAGCATGCTCAGAAACGTTAGGCGCTAAGCAGGGCGTAGCAAGTCACAAAGGCAGCCATACAGAACTATAAGCGGCTGCGCTATGTTAATTTAAGTCACTGGAATTAACTTCACACTAATTTCACAGTATGGGTTACTTTTTATTTATTTTTTCACTTATTTCTTTTCTAATGTATTTAGTACAGGGTCTCACTGCACAAAATAGGCTCGCAGTGATCCTCTCGTTTTCAGCCTCCCAAGTGCTGGGATTATGCGCACGCCACCATACTCAGTCTCCATTGCCATCTCGGCACTGCACACCAGGGACAGAAACTGGTCGCTGTGTCTACCTAAGCAGGCACTTTAATCCGCTGAGTTACCTGGCTGACCCTTTGGGTTGCTTTTTTAGAATGTGAGCTTCTCAGGCTAACAATTCCGAGTATTTGTGGGGCTGCGTTTAGGGAGATAGGTTATGGATTCGTAGTGATATAAGGTCTCTCTTGTAGCCAGTTTCTTTTTGAGCATCCAGACCTCTGCTTGGTATCTACCCAGCTTGTCCAGTGAGGAGCTTTAAGCCTGCTTGTGCATAATGGAGAACTCTGAGCCCCAGGGACCACCCCTGGGTGGTGGTAACTCCCTTTCTCAGCTAAGATTGATACTGTTCACTCTTATACCCCAGACGCAGTCCCTGAGGAAATCCTCCTAGCTGTACTGTAGTACGTGATTCAAACTTGGTTCTCATGGCTCACTGAAACCAGCTGAGCTTGTCCCACGAGGATACTCAGGGGACACAGCAAGTGACCCTAGCCAGCAACCCCTCTGCCCTTGTCCCTGTGAGACCTTGCATCTGGAGGCTGCTTAAAGATGCATCAGGGCCAGCGAGATAGCTCAGCAGACTGAGTGTCTGCTTGTGCAAGCTCAGGGACTGGGGTTCAATCCTCGGCACCACATGCCACATTGTCCCCACCCCCAGGCATGCTGAGCCAGCCACCAAGATTGGGAGTAGTGGCATGTGCCTATAATCCCAGTGCTGGGGAGGCTGGAAATGGGAGGGTCACAACAAATCCAATCTGCATAGGGAGACCCTGTACCAACAGAAAAAGAAGAAAAAAAAAAAAAAAGATATGTCAGAGCTGTCACTCTGCCAGCTTTCAGCTCTCTCCAGGGAATAAGGCCATGTCCTCCAATATCAGAGGTCCCCAGAGCCAACACACTGGATTCTGCATCTTCCAGACCTCCTCTAGTTCATCCCCTTCCGTGGCTGTCTGTCCTGTGACCAGGAAGGATGCCCACGCCAGAGCTGTGCCTTATTGTCCCCATTCACCCTTTTCCCAGGCAGCATCTGGCCAGCAGTATGGCTGGGAGAACACCATCTTGACCACTGGGAGTGGAAACTGCTCCCTCTCCTCTAAAACATGCAAACAGAACCAGAAACTCCGTGGCCCCTCAGCTCACACTCTCCCTCAGGACTCCCGTGTCAAGCGTATTTATTGGTTTTTCCCTTCTCCACCTACAAAACAATGTTCCACAGGACACACAAGCCAGCTAGTTTTGTTCCAGGATGAATGTTAGAGCTGGCAGACAGTAAATAATACCTTAGCAATAAATACTAATTGAATGCATAGAAGAATCCCCACCATAAACAAGTAACATCCGTCTCCCTACTTCACATAACTCTGGCAAACGTGAAAGCTGTTTCCAACAACCCTTCCCCTCCCCTCATCTGCTCCAGCTGCCACTGAATGTTAGAGACGCTTGCACCATGATGTGGTCTGATGTGAGAGATAAGATATATGTTTAAAAGCAGCAACTGCTCAGCCCGCCATATGCGCATTATATATCTTAAGGCCTCTCCCAAGCTAGTTTGCAATAAAACCTGACCTCTCATCCTCCCTCAGCCAGACCAGCTGTTCTGCTCCATGGAAAGACAAACCTATTTAATATTGACCTAATTGGACCTGATTGGGAGGCTCTTTGGCTGCCAGAATCGAATGCATTCCGACATAGAAGCTGTGCACAGACACCGATCACCGAGTGCTGGGCTCGAGCCTGAGCCTCGTGCATATGGATCTCTGGGTCCGGCAGAGTCCGGTTCCCACAGCTGGAGGAAGGCATTTCCCGTGAAGGGCTGGGACATAAGAACACAACTATATGTCACTGCAGCCTTGTTGCACACACTTAGTCTGCATAAATGTTTCTGATTTCACCCCAGATGGTTGTACAGAATTCACTGTTAAGGGGAGAAAGTGCCCCTGTCTAGCATAGGCCAGGCTGTCCCACCCTCACTCTTGGCCGGGCAAAAGCAGCCCATGGGGACTTCTCAGAGGCCTGCGCCTGGGTACAGAGTAGACTCCACAGGCCTCAAAAAGAGCACAGATGGGCCTATGAGGCTGATTCTTCCAGCACAGGTCTAGGCCTATGTCTCAGTTACTTTTCTCTCATTGCTGGGATAAATGCCCAACAACCAAAATGAAGAAAGGAAAGCTTTATTTAGCTCACGTTACAGGAGATTTCAGTCCATACTTGGCTGGCTCCTAGGCAGACTGGCACAGGGTAGAGAGTAGCCAGTTCATGGTAGTGGAACAGCAACAATGGCAACAGAGAGAGAGAGAGAGAGAGAGAGAGAGAGAGAGAGAGAGAGAGAGTTTGTCTCTCTGTCTCTCTGATATTACATTGAGGGCTCTCTGCCCCAGGTTGGGCATAGCACTCACACTCATAATTCCAGCAGTACTAAGACCTACCACCCCAGTGGATCACCCATAATCCCACTAGATTATGAGTTAACCTCAAACCCTAGAAGTCCCTGCCTCATGACTACATGAGGCTTTGGGGGATAAGTAGACACAAACCACAACAGCCCGAGATGTCATCTGAGCTATGCACATCCCTGTTTCCTAGCTGGTTGTACTTCCCTTTAGGGTGACTTTTATGTTGTGTTGTGATGCTCCTTTCTCCTGGGTCACATGTGTGGTGGGCCGTCCTCCTCGCTCTGAGTCCAAGGTGGCCCATCAAACTGGAGAGGTCCACGGGGACCCTTCATGCAGGGCACACTCTGCTTTCTAATCTTAGTTCTGTGCTAGTTCCCCACCTGACCTCAGCAGAGGACTGAGACAGTCCTCCCATGAGTATCACAGGGAGGCCACCTTCCTTTCTGGGTCTCTGTACCCCTGGGGGGCAAAGGAGGGGATAAGATGAATCCCGAAGCCTAACACGCACTCTCCTCCCAGAAAATCTAGGCTGTGTCTCCTCAGCCCAATAAACATGAATGTTAGCCAGAAACCCAGATGCGAATCTTCTCATCTGCAAAAATGATACTAATAAAATAATGAGAGACCTGGGGTGTTGCTTTAAGCGTGCCATTTGTTTGGAGGTGGGTGCTCCATCCAAGCAAAAATGACATGGAAACATTGTTCCCGATTCATTTTTATGGCCCTTTCTACTCGCTTTTCATGTTTACATGCTTTGAACCTAAAAGTCTTTGGGTTTGCTACTTGGAGAACATGAGCAAAGAATGAGATGTGCTTTTAAGATAATGAGGCATGCATGCGGCAGCAATCTAGAAACAGCAAGGAAAGATGGCAAGGTCTAATGTGTGCTGAAAATTTATGGTTCTAAAAGTCCTTTTTTTCATAAGGGATTTTAAAATAATTCAACAATTCATAACTCAACCATGGTTGCCAGGTAGCCTAAGTTGAAGGCAGCAGAGGCTTTGTGGTTTGGGGCCTCTGGGTCAGGACCTCATACTAATAAGAGTCAAAACACAATTCCCTTCGAGTTGTGCAAAATCTCAGGCCACAGGAAATAATAAATGAGACCAGGAATATTGACAGGAGAGAAAAACAACAGAGTTACTTCTGAGATTTGGAGGAAATGAAATGACATAGAATGCCTTTAGAAACAGAATTTAAAGTCAGGGGAGAATTAAGTGGCGCAGTCTCGTCTCAGGCCCTTGCATGCTTGCTGTCTGTTTCACTGATGAGTGCAGGATGCACACCCACCATGACTCTGTGCTCTATGCCTGGGCAGAGAGTCCACAGGATAGTTCCGTGGTCTCACGTCTATCATATATGCCACCAATACTGGACCCCTTTGGATATAACTTTGAAAAGCTTTGCAGGCACAAGAAAATGTAGTGGGTAATAAGCCTACAGCTGAGGCTCTGAATTAAAAAAAAAACCAGGTACAATATTTTAGTACACTGCATGTATATCTGATGCTTCTTTATAGATTGCAACTTCATATTTGCAAAACAAAGATTGAAAGAAAAGTACTCAATATGCACTTTACCTTTGTCTTCCTATGAATCTCTTTCTCCTGTGTTGATAGGCCAGGGCAACTGCAGAACCCTGTTGTGGGGAGGACGGTCTCTCCCCAGCGATCTTGGGGGCCTTATTCCTCATGAATCCTAGAGGCTTTCCCTTTCACTTCTTCAGAAACACAGACTCAGATATCTGTGGTCTTGGACTCTGCTCCCTCATCTCAATTCTGTTAAACCTCTTGGATTTTGTGGCAGATCTCAAAACTACAACTCCTACAGTAGTTGATAAGTTCAATGGCAATTGCCCAGTTTTTCCTGAGGCATTTTTTTTCACTTTCATGAGAAGAAATTTCATTTTCAAATTATTTTGCCTCATGTTGATTTTTTTAATTCCTGCACTTCATTGGTTGAAACCTGTTTCTCTCTGTGCTCCCATTTCCTCATAGGTGTTTTAGTAATTTTTCCCATTGCTGCAAGAAAATGCTTCACACCCATAAGTTAAGGGAAGAAAGGTTTATTCAGCTCATACTCTGCAGAGGTTTTAGTCCGTAATTGGCTGGCTCCAAGGAGCGGTGACAAGATGGAAGGCTGCAGTGCATGATGGGTAGAAAGCAACAAACAGCACTTTTCTTACTTTTTCATCTTATCCAGACTACTGAGATTACGGGCAGTGCCAAGCCAGTCAATGGACTGATTTAGTAATCACACACGCTTAATCCTAACATCACACACTCAAGATTCAGCCACCTCTGACAAAGCCCTATGAGGGCATGAGGCTTTGGGGACACATATCTAGACCCAAACAGTAGCAGTGAGCACTCTGTACACTAGAATAGAATGTGTAGTTAGCACTTGTAACACTATTGTATCACTATAAGTGGAAACATTAAGAGCTGTAACTCTTTTTTTCACATGACTTAGATTTAATCAGAGGAAGCAAATTAAGTGGAAAGTTTACAACAGAGAAAAATTACATGTCAGTGCCTTTTTCAAAGTGAGCTGGGACAGAAAGGGACCAGGGGTTGCACCTCAACCTCATCTCTTCCAAACAAAGACATCCATAGGGGTTATGGTACACTGGCTGAGGAAAAAGGGAGACTTCTGGTCTGTGTGCAGAAGTCGCCTTGCCCCCCATTCACTCCTGGCCAGCATCAGGAGACCCACCTTGCCGGCTCTGATTGTCCCCCTTCTTTTTGTGTGGCCTGAGACAATGTCATCAATCCTGAGCAGCAAAACTCTCATCTCCACTGCTGTCTTGTATGTTTGCAGCTTCACAGCCAAAGGCTCCCATACGCCCAGTTCCCTCATGTCCACCAAAGCCCCTGTCTCCCCATTTATACCTCAGGTCTCACAGCCTTCCTATGCTTGTTTGGCCTGAAGAGAGGTAAGCAGGTGCATGGTGCTGGCCCCACAGTTCTGGATGAATGCAACATATGACCTCCAGAGTCTGGGGTGCAGCCCTGTAGGGCCATTGTTCCACACCAGTCATGGCTTTGGAGTTTTCTCTGAAGGCATGGGCCACAGCCATCTCAGAGGCTCCACCTCCTGGCACCAGCTGAAGGTTGAGGAGCACATTGAGGCACACTTGCATGGCGACCTATAGGTTGTACTCTACTTTTGAGAGAATTTCTTTGCCAGTTCCTCTGAGGAGGATGGTACAGGCCTTGGGGTCTTTGTACTCAATGATGAATGTAAAGGACTCGTCTCCAATTTTCTTGATTTCCTGCTCCTGTCCCAACATCATCTTCTGTCAGCTCTTCTGGTCAGCTAATGACCCAGGCCCCACAGGCTCTAGCAATCTGATTATTGTCATCTTCTGAAGTCCACTGATGGGCTGTGAAACTGGCCCACAAGAAGCAGTGCCAAGCCAAATATGAAATGCCCTTTTCTGTGATGACCACATCAGACCTCAACTGGATGATATCCTCACAGAGCTGTGGAATGAATGTGCTCTTCTTCTTCCTTCTGGAGGATCCAGCCAAAGTCTTCCTCTTGTATTCCAGAGATGAATCCAGCGGTATAATTCAAAGGTTCTTTATATAGTGCCTCATTCACAGAATGGGTCACATCCTTGTGAATTATGACACCACACAGGACACATAAATCTTCCATGATGCCCATAGGTATCTTTTCCACTTTCACACATTTCTTGATGTCAATCTCTTTTTGACCTTTACCTCCAATTGTATGGTCTTGACAGTTTCCGGGGCAATATCACAGGCCAAAGAAGACCACTGACTGATTACTTTGGTAGTAATGGAACTATTGGTGATGTTTAGCCTTACATCATGGTTATTGTTGTCAACAGGAGTGCTGATTTTCTTCACAGTGCTGATCACATCATCCGAGGTTTTGTGGCAAGCACTGATCACCCCTGGCTGGTACATCTGCTGCTCCAGAAAGGGCTCAGCCACAGACCGTATCTCCTCCCGCAAGAATAATTACCGATGTTGTCCGATCTTCAACCTCTTCTTCTGTGTCCTGCTAATCTCAATCATTGACCTAGTGTCTGGGTGCTGGACTTAAATCTCTTGAACAATGCCATTGCCAGCATTGGTCATCATGATACCTCCCGTTGGATGCGAGAGAATCTTCATCATGGAGTTGGATCCCAAACATGTTCGAGTGGTATCTGCAATAGTCTTAGCAGCACTGATGTTTCCAGATTGAACTTTTCTTCATGCTTTGCGTTCTGGCTGAGGCTGAGCATGGGGCAGTGGCCCTTCAGGGTGGTACGTTGTAGAGCCAGGTACCCAGAACAGGGGAAACTGGAAGAATCTTCTGGGGAGAGAGAGAAAGAATGTCTTTTGTTGTCTTTTTGAAATAGGGCTCTGCTATGCAGCTCAGGCTGGCCTTGTGCTCACTTCGCAGCCCTTGCTGGTCTTGAACTTTGCAATGACCTTCCCAAGTGCTGGGATCACAGGTGTGCACCACTCCACCCCATAAGAGCTGTGACTCTCAAAGGCTGAGAGCTACTGGCACTTAAAGTCCAGTGCGGCTAACATCAGGGAGCTGCACTTTGTCAATTGATGATTTCTATCCAAATTGAGCCAAGGAAACATCAATTATTAATATTACTATTAATAGTATAGAGCTATAGAGTGATATTTTCTTTGCTTCAACACTTAAAGAAATCATCTTGTTGCCTTATAGTCTTTACTACTAATGATAAGAATTTCCTCATGAGTAACATATCTTCAGTCTCTGGTTACATAGTCTTGTTGTTGTTGTTACATAGTTTTGTATATTCTGACATTTTCCTGCAATGAGAGACCTCATTTTGTGCAACCCTACTTGGCACTGGATCCTTTATCTGAGTCTTCTTTCATGCTGGCAAATATGGAATGCTTGCCAGTCCCCAGGCTTTACTGTCTTTCTGTATTCTTCCTTGATTACAAAGACCTTAGGGGCTGGAGAGATAGCTCTGTGGCACAAGTGCCTGCCTGGCATGTGCAAGGTCATGAGTTCAAACCCCAGTCCCGCAAAAAAAAAAAAAAAAAGACCTTTACCATAGCCTCAGCTTCTCAACTTCTCTTTAATATTCCACAAACCAGCCTCTGTGGTACAATCTGATTCATCTCCTTGTAGCTTCCTTCTGAAAATTATTAGTTTTCTCCTAAATTATACCTAGAATAAAGTTTGTATTTTCATTTCGGCTTTGTAAACATGAATATTTTTTTCTGAATTTATTTTAAAACATTTGTTTCTATAGTCACTTATGTATACCTTGGAAATTGTATTATTTTAAGTATCTGTGAACACAGTTTTGCACTGCTTTTTAAGATTTTTTCCAGGAACTATAGAACAGCTCAATCTTACTTCACATGATGTTCTCTCTTGGTGTCTCAAATTCCTCTGTGTCATGGTTTGGGTTTTGCAAGGTCAATTATACAATATAGGACACGTTTTATAAGATTATTTTATAAGGAATCTCTCAAAGAATCACATACAAAGAGTATAGGAAATCTGTCAAGATACTGAAGACCAAATAATCCAGCTGAGGGCTTACATCCTAATGTCCTGCACAAGTCAAGCCAAAAACCTGGAGCTCATAACGCTGTCTCCCATAAGTCCTACTGGAAGCCTAGAACCCATGACAAGGTCTCACATTGGTCTGTTTCATGGGTCTGTGCTGGTCTCAGTGGTGGAGGCTAGAAAGTCTGTGCCAGTAGGATGAAGGTTCTGTGGTAGCGGACTGAGGGATCTGAGCTGAAATCAGGAAGCAATGCTCAAGGTAAGCACCAGAGCTCCCCTGATAGCCATCCTCAGTGACAAGGAGGTCCCTGGCTCTTCCAGTGATGAAGAAAGTTCAGCTCCCATCAGGGAAGACAATGTGACAAGCTTCTCCAGGAGACTGAACTATACAACATCTTCCCCTTTGGAACCAAGAAGTGATGCTCAAGGTGAGGACCAAAGCTCCCCCAAAATGAACCATAGTCATTTTCCATGATAATGAGGCCCTGAGTTCCTCTAATGAGAAAAACCAAGTTCACTAGGAAAGCCAGCAAGGCAACGTCTTCCAGCAAAATAGTCTCAGAGGACCAATAGCTTCTAAAAGCTCCCCGATAGCCTCTTCAAACAGCTTCCCCAATAGTCTCTATTATGGTTTGTGTCTAGTAATCCCCCCAAAGCCTCATGTAGTCATTGGGTGGGATGCTGGAGTCCGTGATTCATTCATCAATGCTGGGATTTTGGGTGTGAGTGCTACACCTGCTCTGGGGCAGAGAGCCTGAATACCATAGAAGGAAGGGAGAGGCTTGCTAGTTCCCACAGCTGCTGCTCCTCCCTTTGCTCTTTGCTCTTGGCTGCAGCCAAGAATGGCTGTCCTCTGCCATGTGGCACTCTGCCTTGGAGCCAGCCAAGTATGGACTGAAACCTCCACTATGAGCTAAATAAACATTTCCTACCTTAATTTTGGATATTCTCCCAGCAATAAGGGAAACAAAAGTCACTAAGACAGCCCCTTATGGTGCTGGTGACAGGTGGGCCTCCTACACTCAGCCCCAGGCTGGCTCAGTTCAGTTGGGTGTAACAGGTTCACCACCAGCTGGCGTCCACCACACTCTCCTACTTGTCATTCATCCTTATAAACTTGTTATGATCTCGTCCTGAGTGGGTCCTGTGATCAAGGTATACACACTTATTTTGTATTTGCTCATCCTGCAGCCCTCGGGACTATCCCAGTGTGGAGAGCCACCTAGGTGACCTTCCTTGAAAGAGAAGCAATCGTTTACATTTTGACTGAAGTTTACCCTATTTCCATGCATTGACACATATAGAGCTAGCTAGGACACTTCCTTATCCCTTCAATTGCCTTTAGGTATACATGCCAGTCCAGCAGGGGTGCTGATGGTAACCTTTGAAGGCTGCAGGGAGTGTTTCCCTGGACATCCTGCCCCCTAGTTGTTCCCTTGTATGAGCCAGGATGACATGCAATGAGGAGCCAATGCCCCACACCGTCAGCTGGTATCCTAGAACCAAGCCTTGAGATAGAGGCTATGACTTTCTAGGGCTTGAAAGATCACACATCAGAGCTGAAGTGCGGACCCCAAAACATTAGATCCTGTCTCGGTTATTTAGTGCAGATTGCTCTTCCTGTATATCCTCCTCTCCACCTACTGCAGAGGTGATCTAGGCCTGCTACCTAGCCCAGCCCCTGGCACTGGCCTGCTTCCCACCATTCTCATAGTGATTTATTCTGAAACCATTCCTTTCTTCATGAATGAATAAAATCCAGGCTTGACCCTGGGTAGAGACCTTTGTTCTGGATAGCCAGCACCATGGCTGGACTTAGGGCCCTCTAAGCTTCCCATAACTACAAACACAGCTCAGTGCCTTTATTCTCACTGTGGGTTGCACTGGAAGTGGTAGATTGGAATCAACTCAGTAGAATTCCAACAACTTTAATGGAATCACAAATGTAAACTTCCTGGGTCATACTGAAGACCTAGAAGGGCTCTCTATGCCCCAGATCTCCCAACTTGCAGAAACCCCTTTTGGCTCATGATAAGACTCACATGGTAGCATGAACCTGGATTCCTCTTCGACACCTGTTGCAAAGGCCATGCTCCAAATGTTCGTTGCCTACTGGGTTCCACCAAAAGCCTGAGCCTCGGGCTGCCCCCTTTCCTCTGATGTAGATGCTCTGCTGTGACTCCCCTCTTACACACTACTCTCTATTGGAAACTCGGTTTCAGCTCAGTGTGGGGCTGAATCCTGGATCCCTCCATGCCAAACAGAGCCCTGGCTCAGCCCTCACTATTTCAACTTGGATCTAGTTTCAGCAATCCCACATTTGTTCTGGATTTAGCTCCTGCTAAGGTCTCTGAGCTGCCTTTTTCTTTCTGAATTGTCTAAGTCCGTCTCTCTGTCTCTGTCTCTGTCTCCTTCACTTTACATATGGCTACATGTTTCCTGTTACGTGCTGTTATTTCCCTCAGAACACTTATAATCTGAATTAGACAGAGACAGATTTTTTCCGTCCTACCAGCTGACATACTGATTCATGACAGTGCGGCTACAAATATATTTAACTACAAAATGATTAAAAATATGTCTAACTGTGCACACAGAATGAAGCTTTCTTTCACTGTGTTCTAATTTGCATTTCCTCAATGACCAAGGAGGCTGTAGAAGTTTTTATGCACTGACAGGTCATCGTGTCTCTTCTCCTGGAAGGGGGCTATGTGAGTAGGGGTTATTTATTTATTTTTATAATTCATTTATAAGGATCCCTTATATATTATGAACACATGTATTACATCATCTGTAGGACTGTGAATATTTTCTCCCAAGCTATAGTTTGCCTTACCCTGATGATGAGTGGCATTTTAAAAATGTTAATGCCGGGCGTGGTGGCGCACGCCTGTAATCCCAGCACTCGGGAGGCTGAGGTAGGAGGATCGGTGTGAGTTTGAGACCAGCCTGGGCTACAAAAGTGAGCTCAAGGCTAGCCTGAACTGCATAGCGAGACCCTGCCTCAAAAAAAAAATAAAAAAATAAAAATAAAAAAAAAAAAATAAAAATAAAAATGTTAATGAGTTTTTTGGCTCACTTGTATCCACTCTTTTCAAATATCTGAACTCTTTGGTCAATTTTTGAAATGTGTACCTTTATAGCCTTTGTCAAATATATGTATAGATGGTTTTCTACTTTTTGTGTTCCCTATCATATTTTCTAAAGTGCATTTTTTGCGTCTTTCTGTTTTAATGTACTTGTGCAGGGTCTCACCATGAAGCTCAGACTTGTAGTGATTCTCCTATTTTCAGCCTCCCCAGTGCTGACATTATAGGTGGGCACCACCACACCCAGACTCAGTGGCCTGCCCAGGAGGGGAGAAGGGGGACTGATGCAGCATGTGGCACCGGGGATCAAACCCCGGTTCTTATGCTTGCCTAAGCAGGTGTTTAGTCTGCTGAGCTATCTCACCAGCCCTTCTAAAGTACATTTCAATCAACATATAATTTCTAAAAAAGAACACTGACACCCTAGGTATTATGAGTTTCATTCGAAATTTAGCTTGGACTAGCATCCCATATATTCTGAAATTGTGTTCCCATTAGTTTTAAGTTAGAAAACCCTTTTAATGCCCTATGTTTTCTCCTTTGTACCCTGGGTTATGTGTAATTCAAATGTTTATTTTAATGTAGTTCGGGTGACTGATCATTCACGACTTTTCATTTCACTCCACTCTGCGGCAGGAGCACAGGGCCTGCGTTCTATCCCTTCGACATTTGCAGGGCTCGTTTGACGGGCAGCTCAGTCTGTCGTGAATGATTCACATGAAGTGACAAGAATGTGCTTTCTGCATTTGTTGAATGAAAATGTTAATGAAGTCAAATCTCTTGATGATATTCAAGTTTCCTATATCTTTCCTCGTTCCTTTGTCTAATTTTTCTAGTAACAACTGAGACCCAGACGTTAAAATCTTCAGATCATGTTTTTGTGTATGTGTTCAGTTTTTGCTTGAGCGTCTTGCAATTTTTATTAGATTAACACAACAACAGGATTGTTGTTTTCTCTAAAAAAAATTGGACTCATTATTCTGAAGTTAGTTCTCTTCATCTCTTGCGACATTCGCTTTTCTGACAGTTGCCAAATCTGCTATTAATACACCTGCTAAACTTCTTGGTAATTGGTATTTGCGAGCTATAAATTTGTCTGCTTTTACTTTGAACCGATCTGTACCTTTATATTAAAAATCTGTTCCTTTTTAAAAACATGCATTTGACACTTTCTTTTTTAAATCTCATGTGATAGTCTCTCTCAAAATTGCAGCATTCAGTTCTTACAATTTAATTACTGATACGGCTGGGCCAAAGTCAGCCCTGCAGATATTTGTTTTCCATTTCTCCCATCTGGTTCCCTCAGTTCTTCTTTCTCTTCTTTTGGATTGTTGTAGATTTTCTTTGTTTGTTTTATGGGTTTCCTTTTGTGTTTGTTTCAGCACTTATTTTGTCCCTTCTATGTTCTTTTGAAAACAATGACAAATTTTATTTATTTTTCTCTTATTATAGCATGCATACTTAAATTATATGAAATAAACATTGTAATACTTGGCATAAACTAGGAAACCTTATCCAGATCTCATCTTCTTTGCTATTATTGTCATAGGTTCTATTTCTGCATATGCCATCATTCCCAGAGGATATCATTTCTCATTTTAAACATCCAGTTGCCTCTTGTAAAATTAAAAAACAAAAACAAAACAGCAGTCCCTTGTCCATACTTAATACTTTCAGTATTTCTTTAATTTTTTTCTGTAGATCTGGATTTCTAATTTTTAAAAAAATGTATTTAGGGCAGGGTCTACAGGGCCTACAGTCTCACTATGTAGATCAGATTCCTAATGATTCTCCTGTTTTCAGCTTCCCAAATGCTGGGGTTATAGCCATGCGCCACTATGCCCAGTCTCAATTGCCATCTCAGGGAACCCCTGGGGCGGGGCCAGCACGGCACGCCAAGGATCACACCTCAGCTGCTATGCTCTGCCTAAGCAGGCGCTTTAGTTCGCTGAGCTGTATGGTCAGTCAGTCCCCTGGTGCTCTAATTTTTATCCTTTTCATTCATCCTGAAAAGCTTGCTTTGCACTTGCTGTGCTTTGGTCTGAGGGGAGCGAGTCCTACAGGTTCTGGCCAACTGGCAGAGCCTCTTTTTCACCTTTACTCTAGGGCTACTGGTTGCAGGACAGACTCAGCCACCCCCACCATGCCCTGTGCACCTTGTGGGTACAGCAGTGAGGGCCAGAGAATGCAGCTGGTGCCGTCTGGCAGCTTCCTCCATAGCACCCAGAACTGGATACCATCCACATGCATAAATTTCCCCATGGACCTCTGGCTTCCAAAACTTGACCTTGACCCCCTGTTGTCACTAATACTGGGGTGATATACAGGGCTGCTATTCAGCTGTTCTCTGGGTTCTAAATCCTGAACTGCCTAGCTGAGCTCAGCTTCATTCTCTTGCAGAGAGAGAGGAAGAGACGCTGGACTCAGTTTGCTCCCGTAAGGAAGCAAACAGAGTGAGACATGTCCTTCTGAGGGCAGTTTCAGATCAAGTTTTTTATGGGTTTAGATCTGAAATGTACCCCAAGAGGTTTGTGAATTTTTACAGTTTCCAGAGATGTGAATTGTGGCAGGAAATTGGACCATGGGCACTGTGTTCTTCAGTGGATCCAGCATGGATGGGCTCATGGCTGAATGTGCTGCAGCAGGTGGGGTTTGGCTGGAGGTGGTCACCGGGGTGAGACCCAGAAGGGTGCATTCTTGCCCCCACTCCTTCTCTCTTGCTCCTTGGCTACCACTGGTTAAACAACTTCTCTCCCCACACCCTTCCGCCATGATATCTCTGTTTTGGAGCCAGCCTACCATGGATGAAACTCTCCAGAACCGCAAGCCCAAACCCATCCTCCTCTGAGCTGTGGATCTCAGATATCTTGGCCCAAAGTAGGAAAGCTGATTGATTCAGAAGTTTAGAAACAGGAGCTAAATGTCTCGATTTCCAAAAGAGAGGCCAGTTGAGTGCCTCAATGAGCTTGGTAGACTCTAGGCAGGGAGGGAAAGTGAGAACTTGGTAGCAAGTGAGCAGTATCACAGGGGCCTGCTCAGTCATCCTCAGGAAAGCCAGGCACTCCTGATAGCTAGTCAGGTCCGTGACAGAGTCTGACAGCAGGTACTATGGTTCCCATGAGGACAACTGAAGAATCTCCCTGGGGCATGGGCTTCCAGGGGAAAGGGAAATTCCAGAAAATAGCCAAGAACAAAAGAAGTACAGGACCTCAGGACATCGTAGTAACTAAGAGCTTATGAACAAAGGTATGAAGGGCCAGCATAGAGCGGTGACTGTCTCAGGCTGCTGTGGTCTGTGTGCACAACCAAGAGACAACCGAGATGTGCTCAGGGACAGGCAAGACGACTGCTCTGTGGCTGGGTGCTGAAATGCCCACTACAGTGGTCTGCAGGCTAGAGACACAGGGACATAGATAGTGGGCTCCCTCCCAGGATGGCAGCCTCAGAACCAGAGAAGCAGATGGTACCACACTGGGATGGAGGCTGGGAGCCTGAGATGCCAGGCAGGCTGCATTCATGAGTCCTGGAGGTCCAGGGTTGGGGGGCACAGCGTTGTGCTGTCCTAGGTGGAGGTCATCCTGTGCAGCTCTCAGGGATAGATACCACATGGACCTTGTTACTTGTTCTGCCTGGGTCCAGGTGATGGAGGGGGTGTGGTTCCAAGACAGGTCTTCTCCTCTCAGACCTCTCTGACTCTGGAGCAGAGTCAGAGGTGCTTCTGCTGGGTCCTAGGATACCTTGATCCCATCAAGCTGACACAGAATAACCTATTATGGCTGCCATTACAGAGATGCAGCAGCTCTGTGCTCATTTCTGATCAGTGTGCTTCCTGGAAAGAGACAGAGGGTGTGTGAGGATGGAGGATGCAGCCCTCACCACCACAAGAGACTAGAGAAGCAGAGGGCCCTGCACCAGGAGCCCTGCTCAGGATCTTCCCACACAGCCTGCATAGAGGGAAAGGCAGGAGGCTGGTGCCTGGATGGGCTGGCCTCAGGGCTGGATACAGAGAACATGGCACAGGAGCTCAGGATGGGCACCCAGACACAGTGGACTCCCTGGGAAGAGTCTACAATGTGGCCTGCTCCCCGCTCCAGGTTCCTGGAGCCATAGCTGCTTATGAGCCCAGAGCTTCTGTCACCCAACAGCAACACCTCAAAACACAAGGGAGAGAATTATCACTGTCTTAGTTATTCTTCTCTCCTTGCTGGGACAAACACCCGACACTCAAAATAAGGGAAGCAAAGGTTTATTTAGCTCACAATTACTGGAGGTTTCAGTCCATATTAAGCTAGCTCCAAGGCAGAGAGGCACAGGGCAGAAAACAACCTTTCATGGTGGTAGCTAAGAGCAAGAGCAGCCGGGCATGGTGGTGCACGCCTGTAATCCCTGCACTCGGGAGGCTGAGGCAGGAGGATCAGTGCGAGTTCGAGACCAGCCTGGGCTACATCACTGAGCTCAAGGCCAGCCTGAACTGCATAACGAGACCCTGTCTCAAAAAGACAAAAAGAAAGAAAGAAAGAAAGAAAGAAAGAAAGAAAGAAAGAAAGAAAGAAAGAAAGAAAGAAAGAAAGAAAGAGCAAGAACAAGAGGGAACTGGGAGAGAACTAGCAGCGGCTCAAGCAGCTATCTACTCTTCCTTCATTACACTGAAATGCAAATCACCTGCCCCAGGGCAGGTGCAGCCCCCATTTGCGCAATACTCAGTTACAAATTCCAGAAGCTGCCCCATAACTGCATGAGGCTTGGAGGGGGGCACCTATGCACAAACCATAAGAATCACCCAGAGGAAACAATGGATTGCCCTATAGCAATCTCTGTTGGGAATCATTATCTATAACAATAACTGTTGGTGGGGGTCCTGTCTGAGAAGCAGCCACAGCAGCTGCCAGGAGCTAGGGGGGGCTGCAGTCTGCTTGGGTCAGGTGCTCCTACTCTGCCCTGGGTCTGTCGCACTCTTCGTCCCTATGGATGTGGCTGATTGTGTTAATGAACACCCAGTGGTTGTGCAAGGTTCCCCAGGGGGTTCACCTCCTGTGCTTCCTCTCCTGGGGCCATTGTTCAGAGCCCTATTTGAAAGCCAGGCTCCTCCTCAGCCCCGCACTCAGCTGGCCATCTTTGCTTTTAGTCCTGCAGAGTTTGCCCCTTGAATCATTTGCAGCATTCAATACCAAGCTCTGTGCTGCTGTCTTCAGACTCAAAGCCTGCTTGCAGTGTCTGCATGAGTGAAAACCCACCTGTCTCGGTGTGGACAGGTCGCTCGGGGGAGCAGTGGCTCCTGAACTAAGCCATGTAGAGCGCATGTAGAATGTGTGCACGGAGAGCCCAGGCCAGGGCTGCCTGAAGCCAGCCAAGGCAGGGCCACTCAGAAGTCTGAAGAGGGGCTTTCCATCTGTCTTGGAGAACTTGTTGAGAGAGTCATAGTCTAGCAGGTACCCCAAGCACAGACAGTGCTGACTTCCAGATTAGCTGGCCGGGTGCTGAGAGCCCAGGTTCAGCGTGGCCTTGCTGCACAGGAGCGAATCATGCAGCTTGGCCACACAGCTGCTTCCAGTGTCAAAGCCTGGGGCATCCTTGGTTGGCTGCAGGCATCGTGCTGTTCCTGCCCTGGAGCAGCTGAGTGTGGAATTTCCCCAACCCATGAGCCAAATTAAATTTCTTTAAATTCTGTGTCAGGTGTTGGGCACAGCAAGGGGAAACTGAGCAATACACTGCCCAAGACCAAGCTGCCATCAGGTTGGGCCTTAGCTTTCTCACCTGTGAAGTGGAAAGATCACTCTATTCCAAAGTTGGCTGAGAAGGGTGTGTATAAACCTATTGGCAAAGCGGTAGAAGCTGTTGCTTCCGCAGCAACAGGAGAGAGAATTTCACGAGAAAACATCTCCTGATCTCGCTGTTCTGAGCTGCCTTTAAAGTTTACGGTAAATCCTGTGTTCAGTCTCCCAAGTGTTGGGCTGACATGCGTGCACCACCATGCCCAGTTCCAGTTACCCTCTCAGTATACCCCAGGGGTTTGGTTAGCAAGGCACACTGGGGATTGAACCCTGGTCCCTCCACCTGCCTAAGCAGGCACTTTAGTCTACTGAGCTATCTGGCCTGCCCTTTAAGATTTATTTTTAAAGAAGGACTACTCAAAATAAAAATAACATGCTTAATATCATGTGTAAGTATGAGACATTTCAGAAAGAAAATTTGCTTAAAATCTGGGGGAATATAATCTGGCAATTAAAAACTGCGAGTGGTTATTTTTATTTAATATCTTATAAAATGATAATGTGGAGTGCGATAAAATTGAAGTTACTGTAAATAAATTAGTATGATACTAAATTTTAGAGTATATAATGTCAGCTAAAATAGTCACAGAATATTTGAATAACACTACTAGCTTGTAAAAAATAAATGTTTTATCTGAGACTGAAATTAGGTTGTTTAAATTGAGAGCAAAAATAAAAACATGAATGCATAATATAATACCTACTTATAAAATATTACTTTTCTACCAGTTATTGTAATTGTAAAGTTGGAAATCAATGGATATCAGTAAGGCAATATTTAAAACTCTTAAGAACTTAGGATATTAATAACTGTTAAATGTTATTAAATTTCTTTTGTAAACAGAAAAAAAAATAAAGTTTATGGTAAAGCTGGATGTGGTGGCACATGTCTATAATTCCAGCACTCCAGGCAGTTGAGGCACAGGGATTACAAGTTGGAACCTAGTCTGAGCAATTTTGCAACTTAATGAGACATTGTGTCAAAAGAAAATTGTTTTAAAGGCTTGGGATGTAGTGCAGTGGAAAGACCCTCGATTCTATGCCCAGTACTGCAAAATAAATAAGTAAACAAATAAATAATTGCTAGTCATACAGGAGGTTGTTGATGTCATAGAAAGACAAGCATGGCAGCACCAAAGGTCTACTTAGTTCTGCCCCTTGTTACATCCTAATTACGTCAGAGAGGCAGCTGGCCCTGCACCCTGGCCTGCCATCTGGCTTTTGGCAAGCACTGCCTCTCCCCTCCTCCACCAACACTGGATACTCACTACATCTCCAAATTTCCTGATTCCTTCGGTAGTGTGAGCGGTGCATGCTGGGGAGTGGGTGGGTCAGAAATGGGTCTGTGAGTCCCGTCGCTGTGTGAGCAGCCTGCGTGTGAGGCAGCCAGCAGAGCGCATCCCTGTGGCCACTGTGGCTGCGCCCAGCCTCAGGACAGTGAGACCTCCCATTCTTACCTTCCAGGATGGGGCCAAATCTTCAAGCTGACCCGGTGGTTTAATTGAGGACATTTTGAAGCGGCAGTAGTTTGGAACCTGTTTGCGATTCATTTTACAACATACAAGCCTCTATCTCCACTCAGATCTGCGCCAGAAGCAAAGCTCTCTACTGTTCTTTGACTGTGGACAATGTCCAGAGCATACAACCTGCATAGGCGCTGGGAGATTCAGGGTCACCAGCGAGGACGTGCTGTAGGAGGGGAGCACTTCTTCCCATTGCTGGGACAGCAGCTCTCTTCTTTCTTATTTGTTTGTTTGTTTGCTTGCTTGCTAAGATGATCTCACTAAAGTGCAGTTCACCATGCAAGGGTATGGTCCATGGTCTGCAGCTGTCTCTGGAAGGACAGCCCCATGGAGGCAAGAGCTGGGATGTCAGGAGCCTGCACAGATTTCCTCATGGTAGACAGACTGCTCTGGTCAGTGCTGCTGACTCAAGGCCCTGAACCCCTTAGGAGCAGTCATACAAGTCCTACTTGCCGTGAGGGACAAAAGTGCCCACAGTGAGGGCAGTACATATGTTTAGTGTAGTAAAGGGGCCCCTGTTCCCTGGAGTCCACCAGGCCTCCTGGGTGGAGAATTCCCACAGATTGGCCAATGCGGAGGGTCAGTATCAACTTCAGGAACAAGAGTGGTGGCAGCTTTGGGAACTAGGGGCTCGGGGGGAGCAGGGTTCACCAGTGGGAAGCAGAGGAGGAGCTTCCTAGAGGTGCCTATAGCTGAATGGGAACTCAGGGCTGCCTCCCTCTGGCCCTGGGGGCAGCTGGGACCCTCCCACCCTTAGGAAGGTCATCTGGGGCATCTTCCTAAACACAACTCAGCTCAATTGGTTGGTTGGTTGCTTTTCAGGTGTTGTGCACAGCAAAACACAAAGGAATGAGCCCAGTTGGGAAGCTTTGCCATTAAGAAGGCAAGAAGCCAGGTCCAGGGAAAGGGAGAAGTCTGCTTTGTTTTCTCACAGGAAGCCTAAACATCATCCCTGCTGGTCCCAGGTGGAGCCTTTCTCGAGTGGATAGTTGGGGAGCACAGCAGGACAGTTATGCACAGTGCCCGCTGCATGCCAAACTCACAGTGTGCTGGCTGAGGTGCCCAGCACAAGCTCCGTCACAGTGTGCATCCAATCACAGAACATGGCCAGCTACTGCATAGCCTGGTAGGGCTGGCTGGAGCAGCCCCCTCCTGAAGCCTGCACACTGCTCTTCCTGTGTCTAATTTCAAAGACAGTGGGAGGGGCAGCCAAACAGCTCAGTGGATTACGGTGTGCTTCAACAGAAGCAGCGGCCATGTTTGGTCCCTGGCCTACCATGCTGGCCCTGCCCCTGGGGTGTGCTGAGCCAGCAAGTGAGACTGGGCATGGTGGCACACGCCTGTAACCCCAGCTTTTGCAAGGCTGAACACAGGCAGATCACTAGGAGTCCAATCTACGAAGTGAGGCTCTCTCTCTCTCTCTCTCTCTCTCTCTCTCTCTCTCTCTCTCTCCCTCCCCCCCCTCTCTCTATCAATCAATCATATAGACAGTGGGGCTGTGCTGGGGTGGGATTTTTGTAGATGACCTCCAGGTGCCAGCTGGCAGCTTCTCCTTCTATTAGTGACTTGGTTTATCTTCTCACTAATGGCTCAGGCTGGAACAACAGGAGACTGCCCGAAAGCTGGAGGTGGCCACTTAATCCCCTTAAGAAGACAGAGACACGGCAAGAGCGCTCGATTCCAGTGTGAACACTTGGCGAGTACAGACCTGAAGTTTTCTCTGAGTTCCACACTTGCAGCAGAACACTGCCTACCTGTCCCCTAAAATCACACTTTCTGTCCTCATTTTTTCTCACCCAATCCACCGCAGGCCATACGGTCCAATTCCGATGTGTGAATCTGCTTGCAATTTACTGCAAGGCTCATTAATCATGTAGCCGACAGGAGGAGCAGAGTAGGCGTGTCTGACCGGTAACAACCATGCTCTGCTGCAGAGTTTCTTAAAAACAAAACAAAACTCTTTTGCACTGAGCAGGGTGGCTCATGCCTATAATCTTAGCAATCTGGGAGGCTGAAGCAGGAGGATCACAAGATAGAGCTCAGGCGGGGCAACTTAACAAGACTCTGTCTCAAAAATTTAAAAAACAAATAAATAACTGTCTTTTAAATCCAAATTAAAATTACTTGCATTGAGTGGAATTTGATTCTGCATCACTTCTTAGAAGATAAGGACAGGGGTCGGCCAGATAGCTCAGTGGATGATAGCCCCTGCTAAGGCAGAGACAAGGACCAAGGTTCAACCCCCAGTGTGCCATGCCAGTCCCATTCCTGGATGTCCTGAGATGGCAACTGAGACTAGGCGTGGTGGTGCACATCTGTAATCCCAGTGCTTAGGAGGCTGTAAAGAAGAGGATCACTACAGGTCTGACGTGCAATGAGACCTTGTAGACCCTGTACTTAACATTAAAAAAAAAAAAAAAAAGATAAGGACAGATCTGTGAGAGCTTGTGAGGCTCCTCAGCATTTACCCCTCTTGTCGCTCCAGCAGTGAACACCTGGCGTGGGAATCCTTCAATTTTTGTTTGTCCTATTTACTAGGTGTGCAGTGGTAGCTCATGGTGGTTTTAACTTGGGATTCGTTAATGAGAAATGATGCCGAGTTCCTTTTCTTATGTTTACCTGTCATGTGCCTGTCTTCCTTAGTGAGGTATCTGTGTGCATTGTGCATTTCTTGTGTTCTTATCCTTGGATTTTAAGCATCCTTCATCTATGGAGCATTTCAGATCCACAGGCCTCTGAGTTGTCACGGTGAAATCTGACAGCCATCAGGACAGCCCTGGGAGGGTGTGTGCGCCTCTGGGGCGAGCACACACCACTAGCACCTAGGGCAGACAGACATGAACTGCAGGGCATCATTTATCTTTGAGGGAGGCAAGAGGAGCAGGGAGCCTGGCCAAGGTGAGGAACCCCAGCCCC
This sequence comes from Myocastor coypus, assembly GCA_004027025.1. Taxonomy (NCBI): domain Eukaryota; kingdom Metazoa; phylum Chordata; class Mammalia; order Rodentia; family Myocastoridae; genus Myocastor; species Myocastor coypus. The sequence goes on from PVJA010001915.1 coordinate 42,675, forward strand.
AGAGCACAGTGTCACCCAAGAGGAAATGTCTCTGAGAGTGGCTGTACCACCCAGTGGCAGTGGCCAACATGCAGGCCAACGCATTGCAGGTTCCAAAAGTGCTGAGTGAATTCCCAAAATTTTCACCACAAAAAGAACAAGGATATGTTAGTTAGATTGATTTAATCTTTTCACCTGGGTATGACCACACTGTACCCACAAATACACAATTATAATTTCCCAATTAAACTTATTTTTTATTTTTAGTTATTTATTTATTTATTTGTCTTTTTGAGACAGGGTCTCGCTATGCAGTTCAGGCTGGCCTTGAGCTCAGTTTTGTAGCCCAGGCTGGTCTCGAGCTCTCACCGATCCTCCTGCCTCAGCTTCCCGAGTGCTGGGATTACAGGCATGCGCCACCACGCCCGGCTTAAACTTATTTTAAAAATAATAGTAATTAAGGATTTTTGTTTACAAAAGACACGCACAGCACTCCAGAAAGGATGATATCAAAATTATCCAGTAGCACAAATAAGAAATTAGCCAAGAAACAGATACAGGTAGGAAAATGTACTTAATTCAAGCCCCGTCACCCAACAATGGGCCGCTAGCAGGACCCTCAGAGACAACAGAGACACGGTGCCCCAGCATCTTTACAGAGATATGCGCAGCAGGATTTAATATCCTCAAGCTCAAAACAACCCAAATTCCACAGAATTGTTAAACTATTATAATAGAATGCCACAGAACACTAAATTCATAAAAATGCTAAAACAATAAATGAGGCACACCAGCTTAATATGGTATGGTTTCCATCAAATGAGAAACTCAGTATGTAAATAAGTTAAAGAATAAACTAAATGGTAGGTCATAGGAAATGGGGGGTAGATCTTGGGGAGACAGGAGGGGGTCGGGAGATGGAGGTGGGGGAGTGAGGGGAGGAGAAGTAGACAAGAACTGAGATGTGTTATGTGCAGGCCGCAGCTTCCCCACGAGGAATGTGGGCACTGTGTAGGACAAGCATATACTAATAAAAAATGTTTAAAAAAATGAAAGAGTAAGCTACATAAAGTAATAGGAGAGCAAAAGGAGTGACATGCCTACGTGTGCATGGTTACTTCATGTAATTCGTTGTATTGAGATTTCAGGTAAAATTAATTGAAAATTGGTTTTATAATGCCTAATGAATCAAAAGATTTATGTTGTACACATGAATATAGAGAATCTTCACTTGCCAATTAAAAAGCAATAACATGATCAAAAAGTAGATGTTTCATAGGAGGCTGAGGCATAAAGATCACAAGTTCAAGACCAGCTTGGGCAATGGAGCAACTCAGTGAAACCTATATATAGGTTGGTATAAGGGCCCTGGGTTCAGTTCCCAGTACTGCACACTGGAAAATGTACCTGGATCAATAATTTCTATGTCTCGCTTTTGGGTAAAATGTATGTAGTGAAGAAGAAATGATCTCAGACTTGGAGGGGCATCTGTAAGAAGTGACAAAACGTTATTACTCTATCCAGGTGACAAAGGTGCTCTTCCACTCAGGTGATGAGGATGCTGCTCCACCCAGGTGAGGAGGATGCTGGTCTATCCAGGTGATGAGGATGTTGCTCCACCCAGGTGATGATGAGAATGCTGCTCCACCCAGGTGATGAGGATGCTGCTCCACCCAGGTGATGAGGATGTTACTTTACCCAGGTGATGAAGGTGTTCCTCTCCCCAGGTTTTCAGACCTGCCTGGGCACAAGAAGCCTTAACAGGTGTTGCTTATTAATGTTTAAAGTCTAAACACTTTCTGAGTTGGTCCTGCCACTGGGGCACACTGAGACAGCAATTGGGACCGGGTGTGGTGGTGGGTGCCTATAATCTCAGTGCTTGGGAGGCTAAAACTAGGAGAATCACTGCAAGTCTGACCTATGTTGTGAGACCCACCCCGTACCAAATACAAGAATAAAATAAAGTCTAAACACTTCATGGTCTGTGTAGGCAGAAGTACAAGAGTACCACCTTAGCTCTCCAGGTAAGAGAGGCCACCACGTACCTGTGTGTTTGACTTCAGCTAAGACCCTTCGGAACATTCCTCTTCCGATAATCTTCACAGTGTACAGAGTAGATCTTTAAGAACATTTCCACTTTACAAGCCAGACAGCTGTAGCTTACAAGAATTAAGAACTGTGTTCCGTATCTGCCGACCACTTACACATGACAGCTGTGGGGCTTCTGAGCCCTTCTGCCCCTCAGGATCTCACCTCAGTACTGCCAGGCTCCAGAACCCACTCTACAGCAGGGGTGGCCTCCCGCATCAGCCCCCAGCCCAAAGCCAACATTTGCTTTCAGTCTTGAGGGAAGTTTGTTTTTTTGTACCATGGCTCTGGGAGTAATTACAAAATTTAATTTTAATAGAGACAGTCCCTGTCCCTTAGATTCCTAGGAAACTGAAGATACAATAAAAATGAGAAGGGTATGTGCTGACAGACAAGAAACTTCTGCAATTTTTAAAGTTAAGTACCTAAATGTAATTTAAGAACGATGCATATTGCAGTAATAATTTCATTGTTTATTATTGTTTTCCTGCCAGATATGTGCTTGACATGAGGCTCATTGCGGACTAAACACTGGGATATGTGGGCTGTAAAACTGCTTGTGTTCCCCAGTACCATCACTTGGAAATGTGAGCCTGTGGTCCACATGCTGTGGACCCAAGGAAGTCACAAACGGCCACTCCTGTTATCAGATGAAACCGAGATAAGACAGCAGGAAGCAGCTTCTGGATGCCGAAATGTGACATCTCCTGCCAGCCATCCTGCCCAGAAGAAAGGCTAATCTCAGGAGATAACACCCAGGCACTATGAGTGGGACCTCAAGAAATCAAAACTGAACCAAGACACAAAACTTTGGACAGGAAGCATGCGAAAGGATACTTCCAAAGGTGCTTGTTCGGTGGCTAGGACCACAGTCTGTGGCCATGCCTCACACACACACACACACACACACAGACACACACACACACACACACACACACATCCTTTTCCACCTTCGCCAAAACCAGCATTTGGAAACAGTGTCCATTTTACTTGGACAAAAAAACAACACATCTGTAGTTTACCTGGCATTGACAGTGTACATAGTGTCACTATCTGTCCTCATGCAGTCTATGGGCACTATGGGGCACTGGCCCAGCAATGCCGTGCCATCGATACAGGTGAGGAGCCGGTGGGAAACATGTCCAAGGGATACCTGTGCTGTAATGTGCTGTAACCTGCTCTTAAATCACCGCCCCTATGGTCCATATCTGGTGTCCTCCAAGGTACCTCTGTCCCTCAGGGCCTCTGTCCAGTGAACAATGGGCAGGACTATGACTGGTGTTCTGTCACAGCAAGTCCCTTGGGAAGACCAGTCTGTCATGCCCTGCAACTCCCACTGCAGAGGGAGCAACACCTTGTGACAAAGTCACATGATTTGGTGGTGGTGTTACAGGCCTGGGTTCCCCCTTCTTATGCAGTGTGGCAGCATGCAGGATGTTGCATGGTCCAGAATAGGGTCATGACAACAAGCCTGCTCATGGAGAGAAGGCAGAAAGAATTGCTGGCCACACAACCTAGACACCCCACCCTACCCCTGAGGCAGCTCAGGTCAGAGCTGAGCATGCTTGGGAAGAAGTCATGATGTCCATGTGACCCCACCTCTGCACACAGCTTTGTCCAGCAATGGAACGCATAGATGTGGAGAGAAGCATTTTGGAAGTGACTGTCCCTTCCTACTGTGACTCCTGGCCTGTGCCCCTCTCTGTGGCTATGGGGTTTCCAGCAATGACCTGACAACTTATGTGGTGAGGCTGCATCACCCCTGGGCAGAAAAACCCAGGACTCGCTGGGGCTGCCTCTACTCAGGGCACCTCAAAGGGTGTGGTAGCTCCAGGCTCCTCCTGTGGCCCATAGGTCACACTCGGCACATCCCTCTGTGATAGCATTGTTTTCCAATAGCCTTCAGCCTGAGGTGACACCTTGAAGCCTTCTTGAGGTTGTGGCTCAAAACCCAGATAGTCATCAAAGGCTATATAGCCATGGCTACTGTTGTGAACTCGCCCACAAGGTCTGAGGTCCTGGAAGATCTAAGGGAGAAAGACGACCAGATGGAAGCCTGTATCCAGAGCCAAGAAGAAACTTGTTCTTGTCAATCCTTCATTTGAATCTGGTGCTGTTCACAGGACCAATCAGAAGCTGCTCTTTTCAGTCCCTCATTTGCATTTGGGCACAACCAATCAAAAGACATTGTTCTGGTTCCTTCATTTACATAGACAAGAAGCCGAACATACTTTTTGACAAGGTAGTTTACACATGGCCTAACACGGAGTGAGTGCTAGCACAGCTTTTCAGATGCCTTATTTGCATGGAGTAAGTTCAAAGAGTCAACCCAGGAATTTTGGGTAAAAAAGACCCCTTTCCCTTACGCTGGCACTGCTGTGAGCTGTTCTACCTGCATACTCTTAGTCTGTAAAGTGGACTTCTTGTCCGTTGTCAGCACATGCACTCTTCAGCTGCCTTTTCTGTGTGTCTTGTCCAGTTTTTTTTGGTTGGGAACCTGTGGACCTAGAAAGAAGCCTCACAGAATCCCTCATCCAATAACAAAATGACACCCTTGAGTTCTCTTATAAATGGAGAAGCCAGGTATGGTGGTGCAAGTCTGTAATCCCAGCACTCGGGAGGCTGAGGCAGGAGGATCGATGTGAGTTTGAGACCAGCCTGGGCTACAAAAGTGAGCTCAAGGCTAGCCTCAACTGCATAGCGAGACTCTGTCTCAAAAAGACAAAAATAAATAAATAAATAAATAAATAAATAAATAAATGGAGAGATTTTTTTTTTCCCCCAGTGGTGTTGGGGATGGAGCCTAGGAGCTGGCACAGGGGTGTAGAGCCTCTTCCTGCCTTTGCTCTGAGACCTCTGTCTTCTCAACAGTGAGCTCCTAAATCAGATGCGGGAGGCTGTTCACCTCAGAAGCAGCATTTGTCCCTAAACATTAGAGGTGTGTGCCAGGAGGAGATGCCAGCTGTAGGAGCCAGAGCCAGGAACCTGGGAGACAAGATCCCACGTGGGCTTGGACAGCAAGAGCTGTATCCTCTCTCTTTGTGAGCAGTATCCCTGCTCTGGTGGCTGTGGGCCAAGCTCTCAGCCTGAAAGCACTTAAGAGACTGGCCACAGCGTTCCTGGAGTTCTGGCAGCACACTCTGGTGATATCTGCTGGTTAAGGGCATGTGCATGCCCTGCTCCCAGAAAAAGAAGCTGGTACGGAGATAGTTTCTGAGGACTGTACCCTCAAGGTGGTAGCCCCCATGAGGGGCTCCAGGGCAGAGTAGAGATCTGCTGTCTGGGGGAAGTGGGCACAGTGACTGGATTGGGAGCTCATGGAGCAGGGATCCAGCAAACCGGGAGTGTCCTGAGGAGCTCCAGATGACGACATCATAGAAGTAAGCAGAGACCGCAAACAGAGCCAAGTTCCTCTGATTTCACTCCCTGATTGTATTAGGATGATCTGCTCTTCAGACTAGATGCATGTCAGAAGCAAATTTCATTACTGTGGAGGAAAAATTCATCCAGAGCATAAAATGCTTTTCTAAGGTTGTTTATATGAAATATATAGTGATCAATCAGAAATGTGCAGGAACACAGGGAAAGGAAAAGAATCAATCTTTGGGAGACCTAGGGCATAGAATTATCAGGTATGAACTAGAGCATCACTCTAGGACTATCTATAAAGGAAGAATTTGGGAGAAAAAAAAAAACAGAAACCATAAAACTAGCCCTGCCGCTTACACATTCAATGGGTAGGTCTAACAGATTAGACACAGCAAAGAGCAAGTTAGTAAACATGGCTACATTCAGAATAAAAGCAGCCAAGAAAAAACAGAAAAAATGAAAAATAGGAGACTAAGAGAAGTGTTGTGGTTTGTATTTGTTCCCTCAAAGCCTTATAAGTCATTGAAGTATAGTTCTACAGTTAGATTAATTCATGATTGGAGGCTGGGATTATAGGTCTGAGTACTGCTGGGGATCAGGAGTGTGAGCATTACACCCAGCCTAGGGTGGATTGCCTGAATGTAGAATAAGAGAGATACATTTACAGACCTGCTCTCTGTGGCTATTGCTCTTACTTCTCCCTTTTGCTCTCTGCCCTTTGCCACTGTCATGAAAAGTTGTCCTCTGCTGTGTGCTGCTCTGCTTTGGAGCCAGCTGAATATGAACTGAAACCTCCAGTAACTGTGAGCCAAACAAGCACAGGCTTCTAGAGTTTGTGATTAACTCATGATCCAATACTGGGATTATGGATGTGAGTTCTACACCTGGCCTGGAGCAGATAAGCTGAATACAATATAAGGAAGGGAGATAGACTTGCTAGCTGCTGCAGCTGCTGCTGCTACCTTTGCTCTTTGCGGCTTTCCACTGCTATGGAAAGAGCTGTCGTCTGCCATGTACCACTCTGCCTTGGAGCCAGCTGAGTATGGACTGAAACCTCCACTAACTGTGAGCTAAATAAGCCTTTCCTTTCTGGGTGTTGGGTATTTGTCCCAGCAGTGAGGGAAAAGTACCTAAGACAGCCATCACCCCATGATGTCCAGTGGCCTGAGGCACAGTGCAACAATGACATCAGGCACCACCCAGCTTGGGAGAATCCAAGCCTCAGACCCAAGGTGAGCCACCCCATGGACAGCTGCCTTTTCTTCCAAGAGGCAGTGTTGAGAGCAATAGCAAAGAAGAAAACAGAACCAAGCTAAGCACCTCCAGAGGAGGGAACAGACCCTTTTTCAGCTATCCAGGCTCACTGAAGCCAATGCTTAAGGGGAAAACCAAAATAATGACATTTATGACAAACAACCAGCAAAACTGCAGGAGGGCTTCACAGCAAGCCCAGAAAAGCTTCAGTACAAAGGGAATGTGGAGGACCACCTGACCAGCTCTCCTTAAAGGAAGAGCAACTGTCTCTATTCTGACTGAGTCTGGCCCTATTTCCTTGTATTGATATGTAAGAGCTGGCTAGGACTTTCGTTTATCCTCTCAATTGACCTTAAGCAATGTATATTGGTCTAGCTGAGGTGTTGGTGATAGTCTTTGAAGGTGGTATGCGTGTCTCCCTGGTAACCTACACCTGCTGCTCCTTAATATAAGCTGGATCAAGACAGGTCGAAGAGCTGATGCTCTGCGCTGCCAGCTGGGAAGGAGCCTCGAGACAGAGGCTATGACTTCCTGGGGCTTGAAAGATTATATCAAAGCTGAAGCACCAGACTACCCAGAACATTAGATACTATGTAAATAGCCTTATGCAGATCACTCTCTCTTCATATCCTCTGCAGGTGGCAGAGGTAAATGTACGCCCCCCACCTAACTCAGCTCACAGTATTTGCCTACCTCCCACAATTCTCAGTCATTCTGCCTCAAACCACTCCTCCACTGAATAAAGCCAGATGAGGCCTTGGATCACTCTCTTTGTTCCAGAGAACCATCTTTGTGGTGGAACTTAGAGCCCCTTGGCTCCCTAATAGTTATAAATATGTTTTGGTGTCTTTATTTTCACCGTGGGTTGCATGGGAAGTGGTAGATTGAAATTACCTTGGTGAGATTCCAATGACGTAACTTTGGGATTATAAATACTGACTTCACAGTTCTAAATGAGGACCTAAAAGGGAGTCCTACAGGGAATCCTTCCAGTGGAGGAAACTAAATCCCACTGAGGCATAAAGGTGTAGGACAGAAAAAAGAACCAAAAAGGTAAATGCAGATAAATCAGACTTGCATAACAATGCTAAAAACACCATGTGCATATTATCTATGTATCTGTGCTTATCAATATACATACACATGTGTATATATAGACAGATACATAGGCACACAAAGAGATGTAGCCATATATTAGCAGAAAAAACTAAGAAAGCCCAGTGAGCTAAAATGTCATCTTTAAATCATTTGACAGGTATTAAAAGTACTAGTTCATGTTAGAATTTGAAAAGTCAAGAATATATGCAGAATGATCACCATGGCAATTACTCAAAGAATATTCAAGCATGTGTATTTAAGAAGCTAAATTTATATTTAACAAGATGGGAGATAAACTCAATTAATCCCAAATAAGTGATAAAAAGAAAAGCAATGTAAGAGAGAAGACAAAGAGTAAAAACTATTTAAATATAAATATGTCAACAATTACATTAGATGTCAGTTACTTAATTTCTCCAACTTAAGAACAAGGTTTTTCATAATGTATAAAACACTTCAGTTGTGTGCTGTTTAGAGTTTGGAAAACACAATGAAACTATATGTACTTCACAAAACATGAGCCTTCAACTTAATGATATGAAAATGTGTATGTGAAAATATGTAAACCATATGTGCCATGCCAACAAATGTTGGCTGTACCAATGTCAGACAAAGCTAACCCCAGGGCAGACAGCCCTATGAAAACCAGGAGGTCAGTTACTGACAGCAACAGTGGCAGTGGTTGTCACCAATTGCCAACTGTTGGCATAGTGACAGCATGCACTAGGTGCTCATGCTGTAATGACAAACTTTTAGATACACTCTACATGCATTTTCAGAATAAAAGGAATTGCACAGGTCTTTACTCACACTGTGGTTTTTAGGGCATGTTCCTCTATGGCTAATACAAAGGCAGTATTATGATTTAGACTTTAAAAGAACTGTCCCCTCAAAGGGGCTGGGGAGATAGCTCTATGGCACAAGTGCCTGCCTAGCAAGTGCAAGATCATGAGTTTGAACCCTGGTCCCACAAAAAAAAAAAAAAAGAAAGAAAAAAAAAAAAAACACTGTCCCCCCAAAACCTCATGTGTTTGGAAGGTGACTGGGTCTTGGGAGTGCTGGCCTCTCACTGTATTAGTACAGGGAGAAGCTCAAAGCTGACTTGCTCCTCAGAGCTGCTTGGAGATGACCCCTGCAGTGTGACCTGGAAGGGCATTCCTTCTTTCCCTGCTCCCCCAGCTCCACTTCGTCACAACTGCCTCATGAGCAGCCGTACCTGCTGCATGGCCCTCTGCCATGCTTCTCTGCCTCGAAGCTGCTGCCTGTGGACCAAATCCAGAAAACACAATCAAACTCTTCTTTTTCACATTGTGGGTATTGTGTGTTGTGTCCCAGGAATGGCAAAGTGACTGAGAGAGGCAAACAAAAGTTCAGCAATGTATGAAAGGGTTCAACATTCTCACACAAATTAGTGTAAATTGCCATATTAATAGAATAAAGAAAAAAATACATTGATGTAGGAAAGAGGACGTGATAAATGCAGTATATATTTATAACTGAAAACACCAACAATAGATTTGACAAATTAAGAATAGAAGGATAAATCCAAGTCTCAAGAGGTTATTTATATAACCCACAACTGAGTTGTCATGGACAACAATGTTGAATATGTCCCCTCCAAAATACAGGACAGGATAACAAGTCCACTCTCTAAGGATGGCTAACATCACTCAGAGGTCATAGAAAACATAATGCATAGGAACTGTAAAGGAGAGGAATACATATATCTTTACTCAAGGTCTCATGACTATGCATGCAAAATATGTAAAATATGAAGTGACTCTTAAAATTAAGAACTCAATTTAGTAATATCTTAGATAATGATCATTGTAAACTACTTCTACATTCTAGGAATGTACACACATAAAATGTAATTTACATAACCTCCTAGTGGTATAAAATCAAGTCCTAGCTATCAATTGAACAAAATACACATGAGACTTTTATGGCACAATCTAACCTACCTTACAGAAAAATGTCAAAGGTTATCCAGTTGAGCTGAAATAGTCATTTCAACACTTCTGATTTCTCCAGAGTGTTCTATGGACTCAACACAAAGCCCCTCACATCATGCATAAGCTTGAGCAAATCTTATAGAAAAACAAATTTGGAGCAATAGTAGATTCCACAAAGCTGCACTAATTTTTTTTTTTTTTTTTTTTTTTTTTTTTTTTTTTTTTTGTCTTTTTGAGACAGGGTCTTGCTATGCAGTTGAGGCTGGCCTTGAGCTCACTTTTGTAGCCCAGGATGGTCTCGAACTCGCACCAATCCTCCTGCCTCAGCCTCCCAAGTGCTGGGATTACAGGCGTGAGCCACCACACCCGGCAAAGCTGCACTAATTAAAATAATGAGGAGTCAGAACAGGACAGACACAGAGAAGGGGGGAGCAGACTGCTTTGTTCAGAAACCAATCTGCTTCAAAAGGCCATCAGGTGAATTCTACATGCTATTGAGATAGACCCCTTCCATAAAGGGCCACAGATCCATTGGGTGACCCACACAGACACACATAAAACAACTCAGAGGGAGCACAATGTCTCAAGTCTTGTACCCTTCTTAGATAAGAAACTATCACCCCCATGACCTCCATAACATGTGAAAAGGCTCTATTTACAAACACTACCATGGAATGTGTGGGTTGATTTTCTGTCACCTGGGTTTGGGAACACTCTGACAACAGTAGGTCATATGCTGCTAGGGACACCCACATGTGTCCAGGCTAGGCCACCTTTTATGATTTGTGTATAGGTGCCCCCCCAAAGCCTCATGAAGTCAGGGATCAGCTTCTGGAGTTTGTTATTGATTATTGCGGGTGTGGATGCTGTACCTGCCCTGAGACAGCTAATTTGCTTTACTATGTAAGGAGGAGAGAGAGGCTAGCTAGCTGCCTGAGCTGCTGCCACTCTCTTGGCTCTCTCTGCTCTTCACTGCCACCATGAAAGATTGTTCTGTGCCATGTGCCACTCTGCCTTGGAGCCAGCTGAGCATGGACTGAAACCTCCAGTACCAGTGAGCTAAATGAACCTTTCCTTCCCTCATTTTTGGTGGCGGGTGTTTGTCCCACCAGTGAGAAAAGTGTAAAGGAAACATCATCTATGACCTCTGCATGACAACACAAAACAGTTCTAGAGGGCTGGCCAGATAACTTAGCAGACTAAAGTAGCAACTGGGGTGTGAGCCCCTGAATGCAGTGCTGGCCACACCCTCCAGGGTGTGCTGACACAACTGAGACTGAATGTGGTGCTGTGTGCCTGCAATCCAAGCGCTTGGGAGGCTGGAAATCGGAGGATCACTGAGTCCCATCTGCGTAGTGAGACCCTGTAGATCCTGTACTAAAATATAAAAAAAATTAATTTAAAACAAACAAAAATAAAAACCCAGCTCTAGATGCTGACCATCTATCTGGAAGAAGGAAGAATTTAACACTGAGAAAATCTGAGCCTGAAGCATTGAAGGCCATGGGCACTGACTCCTTTCTCTGCATTTCTATCTCCTTCTTTTCCCTGTCTACACACACACACACACACACACACACATTAGCCTGAACCAAAGTAGTCTGGCTTTTGTTAATTTTTGGAGACTTCAGAAACACATTACATTCCAAAAGAGTCACCAGAAGTGACTCGCTGCCCACCAGGCTCAGAAACAATCTGTGGAGGAAGTGTTTCCCTCTTGAGCCTGCTCTGAGGAAGCCCTGAGCCCTGATCTCCAACCTGCATGACCTGTGCAAGTTGCGAGGGCTGAGTCAGCTCAGAGCTGGCATTGCTCATGCAGAATTAAGTGGAAATGGTGCAGAGTCACCCTGGACAGCAGGGACATCTGGGAGGATCTTGTTTTGAAATTTGATTGGATTTGAGTGGATGCTTTGGTCACCAGGCACAGTGGCTTATCCATATTGCATTAAGACACGAGTTTCCAAATTTCACTTCAAGTCAATAGATGAATCAGCCCCATGATTCACTGTGTCCTTAGCTTGTAAAGTTTGTCATATCCTGAAAGAATCACAGCTGAGTATTGATGAGAACTTTTTGAAGTTTTGTAGCATCATGTATTTTTAAAAATAAGGTCATTATTTTTCTCTAATATCTGCACTCTAGAAAGTCCCTATTTAAAATTCCGTCACAATTCTCAAGTCAGCATGACAGAGTCACTTTCTGACATTCTCTTGCAGGTGACATGGGGCCCTGGGCTAGTAAAGGTGGCATGTGATGATGTTCTAAGCCTGGAGTATAGTGAGGTCCAGGGGTTTTGAGATTTGGGCTATGTGGCTGGACAAAGAGCCAGTTTTCCCAGCCCTGTGATCCTTTGTGACACATCAGGGCTCTACTATCACCTCAACAAGGCATTGCAGACTCAAGGGACAGAAGCCTTTCTCAGGATGCAGGCTCCTGCTTTTAGCTCCAAAGTCTAATGGTTGGCATGGTGATAAAAACAGCTTTGGAGTGAGATGCCAACTGCCTCTGTATGCACCCCACAGAGACCAGAAAGAGCAGACCCCTGAGAGGCCAGGTAGAGCCGAATAAAGCATTCCGCTCAGAGTGACAAATGTGATCGTGAGTGTTGACGTGTGACTGCCAGAATCTTCATCTCAGGGGCATTACAGAGACATGTTTTCTCCAAGATAATGATGGGGGAACACCATGACCAGTATATCCATCCCAGTAACCAAGTAAGCACTTCTACTTGAGCTGAGCTCAAAGGTCACTGCCTCTATCAGAGCCTGATTATCCTCAGGAAGTGTGGGAGGCGCTGGTCCCTGGGATTCTGTAAACTGCCCCCTGCTAACCCCAGCATTGGGGAGGCCGAGAGAGGGAGACCACTATAAGCCCAAACTGTATAGTGAAACTCTGTACCATATAAATAAATCTTTAAAAAAGAGAATGTAACGTAAGTTAAAGAAACAAGGACATATGCTACTTGGGGCTTAAAGGCTTGGAATTCTGCAGGAATTGAACTGCAAATCCCAGTGGCTCTGATGGGTCCTGTCTCAGGGTTTGGCATAGGGAAACACAATCAGTCCATACTTCTGGGTCCCTGAAGGTCTGAAGTTCTCCCACCCACACTGTGGGGTCACTGCCCACTTTAGAAAATGTTACTGGAAATCCCAATGGGTGTAAGTAGCCCAGTCTCTTGGCCCATAGCACTTGGACTGTCTGGATAGAGGGCTGTGTTGGCACAGGAGTACATAGGCCTGGCCAGTCAAAGGGATCATCATTCTTGCAGGATGTCTGAGGGTCAGAAGATGATGGGAAGACGGAGCCCTTTGCCCAGTTTAGGAAATGAAGACCATGAGTGTGGTTTTTTTCCTGGAAGAAAGCAAACAGTTTCACAAGGATCTCTTTGAAGAGAGCTGGGCCCTGCTCTCTCCAGACTCCTATGAGGCTGGGCCAGCTGAAGTGCCCTTGAGACAACAGGTACTTGTTCAGCACAGAAAACATTTTAGACCAAGAGCTAGAGAAGAATCTCATCAAATCACATGATGCAGTGAGCTCATGACCGAATGACCTGGAAGAGCACTTTGTAACCTAGAAAGGTGTCCAAGGACCCCTGTGCTGCCCCAAAAGTCACCCCTTCCATTGGTTTCTCTGGGTTCCAGACCTGCTCAAGCAAAACCATGCTGACCAAAATGGGATTCTAGTTAAACAAATCCTACTGTTGCTTTAAGAAGAAATGTCAAGATTTTAAAATTTTATTAACTTGCTGGGTGGCTTTTTTTTCTTTTTTTTTTTTTTTTTCTGCAGAGAAATAAATAGATGTACTTTCTTTCGACTGTGATGACTGACACCCAGCTCAGAAAGGAGTAAGGAGCCGAATCATTTACATGATGTAAATGACCACATCCTTCGATCGGAGGGTTCTGAATCATGTCCGGCTGCCAGAGCTCAGCATGCTGATGTTCTGATTAGCCTGAATCAACCCCGGGGAGCCAGGCTGCGATCCGTGTCCACCCCGGAGACGCAGGGGGCAGCGGAAGAGGGGCACCGAGTCCTGAACAACCACACTGCTGTTGGCAGTCCGGGCTGTAATAGCAGGAATAGTGATATTTTCCAGGTACATCTGTCCAAAAGGAAAAAGGACCGTACAAGTATTCACTGAAGAATTCCCTAAGTATCACTCCTACCTGCAGCCAGGGAGACCCGTGCCAATGAGGTCAGCAAGCTTCCTGAAGCATTTGGCCTTTCAACGCCTAAGACCCAGTGTTCTCGTTAAACAGGAGCTAGTTGCTAAATTAAACTATCAAATGATTGAAATAATTATCAC